>RJWJ010046950.1:0-11154 GCA_004363605.1 Indri indri
AAAAAAAAAAAAAAAAAAAAAAAACGCTGTATCATTCCACAGTAAATTTGAGTCCAGTCATTTGCTAACACCCAGAGAATGAATGCATAAGAGGTGAACGAAGAGATATTTTATATTTGTATGCTTTATCACAATTTTGATTATCTGTGCCAATGATGCATAACATTTTTAAATGGCCAGGCCTTTTGTTATTGGATTTAGCAAACTTATTCCCACACTTCAGCCCCAAAGAAAGAAGGGGTAAGTGACTTATTTTGAGAATATTATAATTATGTTTAAGATTTGTGATGAAATCAAGGATGTTTTCTATTAGGAGCTTACAGATTCACAAGGCTTAAACCTAGAAGCATGGTCTCACTGGCAGCATTAACAAAAGCAATGTTTTTCAAAGTATGATCTCAGATTACCTGTATGAGAATTGCCAAGAGAATCTGAATAGAATGCAGGTCCCAATTCACAGAACTGTTAAAGTTGGCAGTCATTGGATTCTAATCCATTGTTATCCAAACTTATTTTCAGAATGACACATCTGTGAGTAGGTGACTTAGGTGAGGGGGTGAGGTCAAGGTCCCTCTCCACTAGTAACACCTCCCCACACCCAACCACATGGCAGCATTATACCCACATGCACCGATATGTAGACATAACATAAATACTCAACTCCAGCCCTGACATTTCTTCCAGGCTCCACACATCACCAGACATCTCTAGTCAGCTGCTATCCTAGCATCTCAGTCTCAAGAGGTACAAATTTAAACTCACGATCACCACCCTCCCACCCCAAAACCTGCGTCTCTTCCCATCCCAGCAAATAGCCTCATCATCCATCCAGAGCTCATGCCTGGAAGTCATCCTCGACACCCACACCATCCTGGACCAAAGTTGACAAATGATGTCTTCACAACATATGAAAGCCTCATAATCTATAGCCTGGGAAACCAAAACATAACCTACTAAACTAACCATCCCTGAAATAGATGTTTAATAGGTACATCAGTGTGATTCAGTGCCTGCTATTCTACTAGAAGATAAATTGACTTTTCCACCACTTACCTGAATATGTGATAGTTCGCTCAGACAACAAACCCCAAAAGGGGAGGGTGGCGGGGAAGCCCTACAAGTCTAATCAATGAGAACCTGCTGCCTGTGACTCTGGCATTGCAGTTTTCCTAAGAATCTCAGAAGGGGCCTAGAATCAGGTTAAGACCTCATTACAACCAAACTCAGAAATGTAATTCCACTCTCCAGATTTAATTCTTTAACAGAAATATATTCCCCAGAGAAATAATTAATTTATCATGTCTTTTGTCTTTCGTCTATCTTTTCCACAAGGTTCTTGGGCAGTAGGGGGGCAGGAGTGGGAGGATGACATGACAATTCACCAAGAACATTCTGAAAATTACAAAATATTACGGACTTTCAAAGGTTAAGGGCTTATTCTATTTTGAAAGAGGCCAACCATAGACATGCCACATAGCATTTGACAGTGAGAACATTCTTTTTCACTCATTGGACTTTCCAACAAAATGCTTTTCTACCTTGCGAAGCATTGGCTTCCTGGCATGACGCAAGGAGCTCCATCTTCTCACTGGTGAGATTTCCTTGTATGGTAATACTCCTGCTCAGAAGAGCCACTGTGACTTTTAAAATATGGCGCTCTCCAGCCACCCAACTCTCCATAAAGTTGTGAGAATATCTGACAAAAAGAGAAAGATACATCTGAAAACATCACTCCAAATCTTATTAGGAATAGTAAGCCACTAGAGAAGCTTAATTCTTTCTTAGGGGTCTGTTTCTTTAGCAACTCAAATACAGAATAGTAACCTGCAGGCACAAGTATGTGAAAATTAGGAACTGTGCTGATTATTACACTGACCACTTGCTAGAAGGCAGTTCTAGAGTCTTACAAGAGAAAGTTATTTAAGTCTAAATCATCAAAACATTTCATGCTTTGTAATTTGTTTGTCAAAATGTTAGCGTTATTTAATGTAAAAATGCATTGCTGAAAGACAAACGAATGTCCAGACCCCAACACAATCAAGACCTCATCTTTTTTCATGTACCCTTAGCCAAGCTGACACTCAGTACCTTAAGGGTAACCTAAGATAGAGGTCTGCCTTGTGCACAGTTTCCACAATGACAATCTCTTCCATCGGTTTGGCACCTTCGACATCCGTTCCACTGATGATGACAACTTCATCCCCAGGCTGCCAGTCCACAGCGTCTTCCAGAGCCAACACTGTGTCTCCGGCATGGGCAGCTGCTCGAAGATGGGTGACAATTACTTCTGGCAGTGAACCTAAAGCAGCCCAAGGAAAACGTGTTTAGACATTTTAATAGTTAATAAGAATGTGCCGTTATTCAGCCAAAGAATTCTGTGCAAGAAGAACCTGGGAAAGCAAGGTTCAGCATAGATAAGCACCAAATTTTGGGTATTCATTTCGTTTTGTTTGATATTAGTTTTCTCATCTATAACAAGTGTCAATAAAAAGTAATCCAGGGAATATTGAGGTGTGAAAAGCACAGAAATTGTTGTCAGACTCAACTTACATTTGAATCACAGCCTTGCCACATTCTAATCATGTTCCTGGGAGTAATATACTCACTGGTGGGCTTCAGTCTCCTCAGTTAGAAACAGAAGTAGCAAGGTCGTCCATCATAGGATTTTAGGAGGATTAAATGAGATAATATCTATGAAACATCTAGTTTGGATATTGCCACATAATAGGCCTTCAATGTAAGTTAGTCCTTTCTCTTCCTTCCCTGCATCACACTGTGTTTTGAGGATGAAATTTCACCACGTCTTTTTTATTCCAAATAAAAACGAATGGTTTTTAGACTCTGTAAGGTAGAGGTTCCATAACTAATTTCCAATACGAAGACTTTGACTCACTCCACAAATAATGTAAGTAGAGTGGAAAATCAAAATTACCTTACAATGGGTTGTACTAAGTCTTGGTATATTAAATGATCCCTTCAAACTCTAAAACTAGATCTGTCTAGGATAGGATGGCTAAGCAAAGTTGAAAAAGGAGGAACTTACGACTCTAGATATCTTAGTTTGTATTTCACTCCGGTGTATCCATCTGGCCATCCCCATACCAGACACTAGTCCTTCATTATCAAAGATTCAAGAAGGTCATCTGCCCCACAGTTTATTCTGGCCTTTTTCAGCAATTGCCAAGGCAAATATTTTTTTCAAGGCATTATCTGAAACAATACTTCAGAAAAAACATGGCTTACTCCCAACTCCTTCCTCTTTCCTTAGTATATTTCCTTCCTCCTTTGCAATAGATCATAATTTACCTTTAGCCCACAGCAAGTTACTGTCCTCCCTTGTTGCACTGAAGTAAAGTAATAATACTTGAATCTCTAGCTACAGAGGTGGCCGACAATAAATCATTTTCAAATTATTTTAAACTTTCCTCTTTACTTATTTGTCTCTGTGTGTGGAGGCACTTGTACCAATAATGTTGTTTTAGGCTTAGAAAGGTCTCTGGGTTAATGATGTAATTTCCGAAGTTTACTTGGGCAATAATTTTATCTTAAAAAAAATTTACAGAGTTCAAAATTTCTAATTATGGGGCAGGTGAAAATTAAGACATAAATCATCCCAACAGAAAATAATTTTAATTTTATTCCTTTGTATATCTTAACCTTTGGGAACAATAAAATGAAATAAAGTTTATTTAAATGTATATGCATATATATGTGAATTTTTATGACCCATCCTTGAATGTCTACATAGAAAAATCTTTACCAAGCATAGAAAAATGTTTATCAAGGACAAAATGCTATCAAACTTTGTGATTAATTGTTTATAATACTCCAGTGAGTGTGCAACAAACAACTGCTACATACCTGCCAACATGCAAGCTACACATGGCAGAACCAAGAGTAGAGACAACAAAAATATTTCTCAACTAATTATTACTATAAATAATGGTAAAGTCCAAACGAATGAAAAAAAATCACAATCTTTGAAGTACATTTTTAACTATTAAAATAAACTTATATCCTTTGAAGTGTAGACAGAGCCTTTAGAAAACAGTAAAATTATTTCATAACTTATCCACTCTCATTGCAAAAATAACATCTCTATGTGTATCACTAAAACATCAGGCCTGGGTGTTTCACGAGTACTGGCCTCATATTTCTAGCTACATGGAGGACATTGACATTTGGATGAGCTAACATCATCTCAAACTCAAGATGTCATAACTACTGTAATAATAACCTGAGCTACACCTTTTACAAATAGCCTTTGTTCTTTTAACCATGCCTCGCTATGTTCTTTAAAAAAAAAAAAAAAAAATCTGCTAAGTTACTTTAATTACATCCCTTCTTTGTCCACTAACCTGCAATATTTCCCTACAGTACTCAGAAACAAAGCCGCAAATTCCCTTCCAGACTCTGTAATGTGACCCTACGTTATGGTCTCTGATTTCTTAATAAACTCTGTTCCAAGAAGTCCAGTCTCTTTACACCTGTTCTCATTTAACAGGATCATTCCTACCTCTGCTCCTTTGCCAATTTTGTTTCTCCCACCTTTGTGCCCTGTCTGCTTCCTCTCTCCTATCCTTCCAAAGCACAGCTCAAGCCCGACTTCTTCCACTGAATTTCGGGGAGCATTTCAGCCTCCTCCTGAAGGTGCTGATCTTCACTGCCTCCTACAGACCTTACAGTGATGTGAGATCCTTACCTGAGCAAAATCTGCACCTACGTCTGGTATTCAGGCACACCCAAGCACATCTGGGTGTTTTGTGGGCTATTTATTTGTGTTGCTTTGCATGAGGGAAGCAGCATGAGCAAAGAAGCAGATGAGGGAAGATGGGATCTGCCTCAGACAGAGGCTTTCTCTCTTGACCACATGGCCCCATGATTGAACCTGAGGGAAGAACCTGAAAGAACCCTCCAGATGGCTTTTGCACCTGATGCCCCCCCACCTGGGATTCTTTTGCCAACTCATCCTGCTGCATCATCAGAACGTAGTTCTGAGAGAAGCCTCCAACACTTCCTGACTAGTCAAACCCTGTGTTGTAATTTGTCATATCACCACATCTCTCTCCTTTCTAGCACTTAACACAACTGCAATTTGACCTCTATGACAGTAATTATCTGTTTGTCTCCCCCTCTAAACACAACAGCAAAAACCGTATCTATGTTTGCTCACCATCATAGCACCAATGCCTTTCACAGTGTCTAGCCTGTGACAGGTGCTCCATAAATACGCCCTGAATGAGGAAAATCATGAGCGAGACATGGAGAAGCAAGCACCCCAAAGTTTTGGTATCTAAGTGATCAGGTAGGACCCTGAGTGGCACAGAGAGGCAGTCACTGTATTTCATTATGGGACACAGCACACTCCCACACCTTGGGGTTCCATCACCTCTGGACAATACAGGCCTGCACCCCTGGACTCATGCGTTCACTAGCCCCATGGCAGTTCCAGCAGTGGAGGCAGGGATGAGGTGGCCCCCACCACCTTCCTGAATAGATAACAATGACCAACGAAGCCAAAGTAGGAGGGAAAAAGCATGAAAGATACCTCGTGGTGATCATGGCAGACAGACTGGTTGATGAACGTGCATGAAATACATTGTGAGAAAACCCATAACAAGCAGACAGGAATGTCGAAAAGGGATGGAAGTTCTGAGAGAGGTGGTAAAAATTTTTATCACTACTGAAATAGCCACAGGCTGAGCAGGTACAGGAAGGCCTGGGGAGACCTCAGTTATATGACCATCTATTTCAGTGCTAAGTTGTTCCGCAGTTATTACAGTGTGTGTCTCATCTCCCCACCCGAACAGCACCATGAATGCAAGGCCAGTGCCTTCTGTTTCCTTTGTATATGTCGCAATTCCAAACACAGTCCTGGACTCTTGATTAGCAGTCAACTCATAGTGGTTTAAAATAATTATTTTAAATATTTTCTTCCAGACAATCACTTGTAAACCCCCATCAGATACACACCCAAGTGAGTATATGATATTCAATATGTAAAAGACAGGAAAAAACAATACAAACATTTATTGGGAACTTAGAATAAACCCAACTTATCCTAAGTAGTTCTATTCTGAAGTAAGAACTGTTTGGTTTGGGGGGTTTGTTATTTATTTTTACAGATTATTCAGATAGGAAACTAAGATTTTTCAAAAACAAGATTACATAATAATAAACACTAGCACCAAGTTTTGAAATTGGGTCTTCAGAATCCAGGACCAGAGAATTAGACGGGTAATGGAATGGAATTCCTAGCCTCTGGAAATAGCTATAAATTAACTGTACCCAATTAGCTTTGATACTCAAAAAATCATATTCATTACTTCATAAATGTTATTTAAATGTCACACAAGGTGGAGTGACTGACTTCTCTGATGAAGAAAGTATTATGCACATTTCAAATGTGAGTCATTTCTATTCATAGAACTCTTAAAACCCAGGTTGGGCAGCTCTCTTCCTTTCTGTACCACAAATCAAAAAACATTACAAAAATACAGTTTAAAAAGCTCAATAATTTATGAATATCCTTAAATGAAAAAGGACTGTGCTTTTAACCTGTAATTTAATACAATGTTTAACCACTTTGTGCTTTCAACATTGACCTGTTAACCAACCAACTATTCATTTACTCCCACTAATGACTTCTACTCATAATTGTATTTCCTACAAATTATTGTTCAAGCATTTCAATGTCATTCATCCATAATTATACAGTCCCAGAAACAATTCTTACCAAATGGGCATGGAGAGAAAGAAAATAGTCTTTGTGGGTTAACACACTTTAAAATCGCTAATTGTCCTCTGTTTGCTTATTTGGTAGGACTTAAATCTTTATTCCAAGTGAATAACTGCTGAGACCTTTCCAAATCATTTAGAAGGTGGGGGGCAGGGGAAGAGAATGAGAGAGAGAAAGGAGAAAGAGAAAGAAAGAATTATTTTATTAAAATAATGTTCATATATGAATATAAGTACAAAGGGACTCACCAAAGAATTAGAAATATCATCCTCAAATATATACAAATTATTTCCACCTTATTTCTAGATACAGCTTGACCATTATCCATAGCAAAACAATGAGTGCCATCTATGTGTAGATGAACATTTGTCAAGCACTAGGAAGACAAACATAAAAAGAACAGAGTCCCTTTCCTCCAAGGTGCATAATCAGGATAAGAATCAGACAGACAAAAATCAGAAATGCATCATGCTAAGAGTTAAGACAGAGGTACACCCAGCATCTCTGGGTACACAGACATGAAGTAACTCCCTCACACCAAGGGAGTGGTTGTTTCCAGGAATGCTTCCCAGAAGCGGTGAAACTGAGTGGAGTCTGGAAGGATAAGCCAAAGTGGGCCCAATACAAAATGGGCAGAGCATTCTGGGCAAAGGCAACAACGTATACAATGGTATGGGACACTCAAATAACTGTTACGTATGTGGCATGGCTGGAGTATAGGTGTATAGAAAGTGTGGGGACCTAATGAGAGCCCCTCTCCCCTGAAGAAGTGGGCAAGATCCAGCCAGAAAGGGTCTCACTGAAGGACTCAGATTTGGAAACTATCAAAGGAATATTCGGGATGATAACTAAAGAATCATACTGTTGTGAAACTGTTTTAAGCCCATGGTACACATATCACACTAAAGGGAGAGAATCTTCAGGGAAAAAATGAATTTACTGCACTCTGGGGAGAATGAGTCAAGTTCTAAGATGGGCAAGAACTGGCCAGTGGGGAGAGAGAGAGCCTGATGTGTTCTAGGAACTAAATGGAAATCAGATGTCATGAACAAGAAGGCATGGTGTGACCAGGCAAAATAATGCAGGATTTTGTTGGCCTGTTTTAAAAACCTTGAATTTTATTCAAAATAGTTATATGACTGAATTTATGTTTTTAAAGATCACCCTGAATGTTGCACGAAGAACAAACTTTAGGAAAGTGAGTAAAAGTAGGAAGTCTATGTAGAAGGCTAATTGCAGCAATGTAGAAGGTTCACACAGAACTCCAGGCAAGAAGTTGTGGAAGTTTGAATCAGAGTTAGACAGCGGATCTACAGAGAAAGATACAAATTTAAGACATCTTTGGAGCATCACAAGGACTGAGTGATTGGGGGGTGTCAGTAATACCTCACTGGTCCATAGCGCAAGCAAGTTGGTAGATGAACGGGGACATGAGGGAAAGAAATAATCCATTCAACAAATATTTATTGAGTACAGTATGTCACTCACCATTCCAGGTATGGAAATACAACAGTGAGCAAAACATGCAGAAATCTTCACCCTCATGTTCTAGTGGTATTCAGTCTCAGATACCTTAAGCTTTAGATGACCTTTTTAGAAAGGTCACATTTTAGATATTGAAGAGAATATTCAAGTGACAGGTTGAGTCTGGAGCTCAGAAGAGAGGTCTGAAACTAGCTATATAAAGAAATATAAAAATAGGGGTTAATCCATAGAAATGGGTGGGTTTACTTGAGAGAAAGTATAAATTTATAAATGAAGCATATGAACACCACCATTTGAAGATTGGGTGGATAAGGAGAAACCTAAGAGGAGCAAAAGAAGGAAGAAAACCAAATAACGAAGACACACACTGCTATTGTCTGAATGTGTCCCTCACAATTCATATGTTGGAACTTAATTGTCAGTGTGATAGTATTAAAAGGTGGGGAGTTTAGGAGGTGATTCAGTCATGAGGCCAGGCCCTCACGGGTAATATTAGCACCCTTATGAAACGAGTGTGAGGGAGCCGTCCACCCCTTCCACCCTTCTGCCCTGTGAGGACGCAGACAGAAAGCCCAGGCCAGACACCAAATGCCGACACCAACTTGATCTTGGACTTTCCAGCCTCCAGAACTGTGAGAAATACATTTCTATAAATACATTTATAAATTGCCCAGTCTCAGGCATTTTGTTACAGCAGTATGAACAAACTAAGACACACACATACCTCCTAAATAAACAACGTGACAGAGAGAAAGTCTTAACCCTCTATGTAACTGATGGGGGACTCATTCCTCTCCATACCCTGGCTCTTTTCTGCTATTGTTTTTGTTGTTTTTGCTGTTGTTGTTGTTGTTGTTGTTGTTGTTGTTTTGCTTTGAGACAGGGTCTCGCTCTGCTGCCTGGGCTAGAATATAGCGGCGTCGGGGAAAAAATGGCGAAGTTAAGGTAGCCTCCCAGATCCCTGCTTCCAGAGAAAGAGACGTAGATCTCGGTCTGCTACACATGATCTGATCGCTCTCCTGCAAAAACAGCGAGGTGAATCGGTGGAGATTCAGCGGCAGACACGCAAATCAGGAAAAAGAATAAGGTGAACAGGAGATAGGAACGCAAAACCTAGAAAGCGCGGGACAGACAATAGAGAGTGGAGCGTGAGACGGTGGCGCCAGCCTGGCCAGTAAGTGGACTGGGATAAGTCCCTCGCGAGACAGTCTAGCTTCCCCACTGACTTACGAGCCCACCAAGAGTCAGGGGCTTGTGTGAAGTGGATGTAGAATTGGGTCAGGAAACGTGGGGTTCAGCAGAGAGGGGACACAAGCTGGAAGTAACTTGAACTTCCCGGAGCTCCATGTCAGGACTGCAATGGACAGGGGAGGAGCTGGTCTGGGCTACCTCTGGAGGCAGGAGTCAGGAAGCTGGTATCTGGCACCCAGCGGGTCCTGAACAGGGAGGTGATTACTGAGTAGAGGACTTTAACCTGGAAACTGCCGCTGGCAATTGGGACTGCTCAGGGTGGGCCAGTAGAAGCGAGAGCTATTGCTGGACTGGTGGGAGATTGGGGGAGGGAGACACAAAGATGGCGGAGCACCCTGTTGACTCAACTGACTCCCTGATCAGGTACCTCCCAGCCCCTGAGCGGCTCCCTCTGGAGCCAGCACACTGGGGGCCGGCAAACGCCAGCTCGGGGCCCACAACAGATTGCAGGTGCAGAGCGGCTCCCTTCCCTTAGCCTGGGAGCTCTCGCAATGAGTTCTGCCCTTCCAGGACCTAAAGTCAATTAGCCAGGCCCGTTTCTTTGAGTGGTGAATTCTTAGTGCCTCCTCAGTTGTGAGGGGAAGACACCTGTGGAAGCTGAAGGCTCTGGGACGTTGGGCAGTCTGGAGAGGCACCCCTTCCCCCTGGCCAGCGCCTTTTGCGTGGCCTCTGAGCTTACAGCAGTGAGACATAAAGAGCCACTCCCCCTCTGTGACAAGCACCAGTCCCTGGGGCTTTGGCACTGACCAATAGCTGACAGCCCAGTGACTTTCCTCACCAGACCGGTTCAGGTCATCCGGTACAATTGCATTTCTGCCTCCGGTCAGCTACCAACAGAGAAACCTGCCACTAGGGAATCAAAACCCCGGAAGAGACCAAAACAAGCTCCCCAAGTAACCCCTCCCATCAAGAGAACTCTGGACAACATACTAGTGGCTCCCTCTAGCGGCAGAACAAAACAAAAGTAACAGTGGATCCAGATGGGAAGGACCCAGCGAAAGATTTCTGGAAGTATGAAAAATCAAAAGGAAAGCACACCCCCAAAGAGGAACACCAGCTCTCTAGCAATGAACACTAACCAGGTCCAGAATACTAAAATGAGAGAAGAATTCCAAACATGGATTGTAAGTAAGCTCAACAATATGCAAGGAAAAATGGATAACCATCACAAGGAAACCACAAAAAAAATCCAGGATTTGGAAGAAAAATTCACTAAAGAAATTGAAATATTAAAGAAAAATCAAACCGAGATCCTGGAAATAAAGGACTTATTCATGGAACTTCAAAACACTGTGTAAAGCCTCAAGAACAGGGTAGATCAAACAGAAGAAAGAATCTCAGAGGTTGAAGACAGCTCCTTCCAAATGAGTAAGTCAGTCACAGAGATTGAGCAGAAAATAAAGAAAAAAGAAATAAGCTTACAAGAAATGTGGGATTGTGTGAAAAAACCAAACCTGCGTGTGATCGGTGTTCCAGAAAATGAAGAAGAAACCACACAAGGGCTGGATAACCTATTTGAAGATTTAATAGAGGAGAATTTCCCAGGCCTTGCTAAAAATCTAGATATACAGATACAAGAAGCGCAGCGGACCCCAGGGAGATTCAATGCAAATAGAAAGACACCACATCATGCAGTCATCAGATTGACTAAAATATCAACTACAGAGACCCTACTACGA
>RJWJ010046951.1:0-11160 GCA_004363605.1 Indri indri
ATATATATGAAATTTGGTCCAGCTATTCCATGCCTGTTTACTCAAAAGGAAATATATGTCCATACAAAGACTTGAATGTTAGTGTTCATAGAAGTTTTATTTGTAATAGCCAAAAAGTAGAAATCACCCAAATGTCCACCAACAGATGAATGGATAAATATAAATAAACTGTGGTATATTCATACAATGGACTACTACTCAGCAATGAAAAAGAATAAAATATTGATGCAGGCTGTGGTATGTATGTATCTCCAAATAATTGTACTGAATGAAAGTATCCAGACAAATAGCATACCCTATGATTCCATTTGTATAAAATTCTATGAAATATAAACTAATACATAGTGATGGCAGATCAGTGGTATATTAGTCTGCTTGAACTGTCATAAGAAAATGCCATAGAATGGGTGGCTTAAACAACAGAAATTTATTTTCTTACAGTTCTGGAGACTGAAAATCTGAGCTCATGGTGCCAGCATGGCTGGATTCTGGTGAGAGGTCTCTTCCTAGCTTGCACACGGAGGCGTCTTGCTGGGTCCTCATTTGATGGAAAGAGCCAGCAAGCTCTCTGGTGTCTCTTCTTACAAGGTTACTAAAACATATCACAAGAACCCCACCCTAATGACCTCATCTAAATATATCTCCAAATACCATCATATTAAGGGTTAGGGATTCAACATATGAATTTTGGGGGGATATAATTCAGTCTACAGCAGGTATTTATAGGTGGTTGGGAGTGAGGGGATAGGAAAGTGAGGGAGGAAAGTATAGGGGCCAAGGTCTTCTTGGCCCTCTGAAGGTTTGCTGAAAATCACTGACAGGAGGCAGATTAATAGGAGAAAAGGCATACAGACTTACTTGACATGTGTACATGGGAACCTTCAGAATGAAAACCCAACCCCACATGTGGTGCAGAAGCTTATGTACCATCTTGAGGGAACAGAAGGAATGCAGGCTGAGAGCATGGCCCAAAACAGGTTATGGTGGTAAATCAGGTTTTGTGGCAAGACAGGTTATGGGAGGGAGAGAAGAGAGACTTGGCTAGCAAAGGTGGTCTTGTTATATAGCTGAAACCTCACACATGGCAGCCATCAGAGAGAATAGATGGTAAATATTTCTCCTCAGACTTTTAAAGGTGTCAGACTCTCAGTTCATCATTCCTAGAGCCAGACACGGGAACGTCTGGCTGCACTAACGGGAACGTCTGGCTGCATCTTCTCTGTAGATGTAAATTTCCCTCACAAAAGACAGCTTTGCGGGGTCACTTCTGTTTGCTGGCCCTCTGACAGCCGTCTCAAAACAAGTCAAAGAAATATATTTTGGGGTAAAATATTTTTATTCCCTTCAGAAGGATTACACGGTAGGTATGAGGAAACTTTTCAGGGTAGTGGATATGTTCATTATCTTGATTGTGGTGCTGGTTTTACCAGTATACAAATATGTCAAAGCTTATCCAATAGTATACTTTAAATACATGCAGTCTGTTATATTCAAATATTCTTCTGTAAAGCTGTTTTTTAAAAGCCAAATCTATTAGGAATATAAATAAATACAATAAAATAATATAAAAAGGAATTCAAAAGAATGATAAGCACAGGATTCAGGATCAAGTTTACATCAGATTGGAGCAGGAAAGGGGATTGGTTAATGGGTGGATTATATAGTTAAATATAGATAATTTTCAAGGCCATAACTTTTGTTTTGAGTAGTGGATTTGCATATGCCTGGTTTATTATGAAAAAAACTAGTTAATTGAAATTTTATTGTTTTTGAACCAATATTGAAATTGTGTCACAAGCCATGAATTATGATTAATCTAATTTCTGCATTTGAGGTTCCTTCAAAGAAAAAAGACCAGATTTCAAACGGAATATTTTGTTTCAAATTATTTTTGACATAATTTGTGTGTTCACTCAGAAACAAAGTCATTCTTACCATCATTTATCCACCTTTGAAAAAAAAAGAGTCTCATAGGTAATTTGTTATTAAAGAATTTATGAACAACAGGAAGAAAAATGGAAGACAACTCTTATGCCTGTGGAGTGTGTTAACCACATGATGGCAGCATTGAGCAGTGTGTTTGTTTGTTATTTTGAAGGTTAATGGTTTGTTCTGGAAGCTGAGTAAATCATTGAGATATTATTTACATATTAGTAGGATTGGTTTGTCTCTGTAGCTGTTTATGTCTCTCCCCATTCACACCCAGATGGAAACCATCCCAGGAGTTCTTTTAGTCATTCAAATCTATAGAATTATGTATTTTTGAGCAGTAGCTATCACAAACTTGTATCATCTAGCGTGGGATGACTTACTTCTCAATATCCTCAAATTCAGGAATTTCTTGAACCACAGTAGCGGTTCTTTCTTTTTCATCTTTTTCTTTCCTTTACTATGATATACTGATCTGTTTTTGAGTATATTCAGCTTGAAATGCTAACAAAGTATTTACCAAAATCAAGAGGCCTTTTGAAAAATGGACATTTCTTTGTAGAAAATCTTTAAAACGATCTATTTATTTTATAGCTCTCTGACCCTCTTCATTCATTTACCACGTCAACAAATATTTACCTAGAATCCAATCTGCATATGACTGTGTGCTAGGCACTAGGGGAAAGGGTAGTAAGAAAACAATCTGAAACTGAATTATTGTCCTTGGGAACTCTGCAAGCAAGGTCCCCAAAGCATCTCTTCTTTTCCCTTGTGTGTTTAAAAGATGCTTATTAGAATAGACATGCTCACTTATCTGAGTGTTTTCCTCTATAGAATATGCTCTGTTTTGAGGGCAGTACTGTGAGTTTGGCAGAAGTTACTGTGGGAACCAAGGGCTTAATAAACCAGGTGTCTCCAACACTGCTTATGAGAATAAGGCAATTGTGTGATCTCCAGGTCCTCTTCAGCTCACTCAAGAGAATCATGTAGGGCAAAAGTTAGCAACCTTTCCATCATGTGTACGTTCCAACTTCATTAATTTTTTTTTACATCCTGTGAAGGAAGCCTATCTGGGGACATCCTGGACTATCTCCATGGCTGTAGGAGAGGGAGGCTCAGGAAGGGTGGAGAGCCAGACCCACCCCTTCCTGGCCTAGAGAACACCTGCCACTCCACCTCCAAGCTCCACTGTATTCTCCAATTTGGGGGTGGAGTAACTTGGTGAGATCAGAGTCACTTTCCATTCCTTTTCTGTCCCCTCACCCCTTGATGATGAAACAACTCTTAAATGATATTGGGCAAGTGGTAGGTACCTGGTAGTACTTTCTATGTCTTAAAATCTTGATGTAGAACCCAGAGGGTGTAACTTAAATATTTATTGGCTTGAGAACAGTGAATGTAGCTTCCAAAAGTATCTCTCTCATTTGCTCCTAGAAAATAATTAACCCATGAAAAGACTATAGCTAAATAGTTTGATTAGGCAGACATTTATTCCATTAGAATGTAAATTTCCAGAGAAAAAGAATTTTGTCCATGTGGCTCACTTATATATCCTAAACCCCTGCTCAGCACATGGTAGACATTCAATAAGTCTTTGTTGAGTGAATAAATGAGTGAATTTTCTAGGGCATTGTATACAGGCTTAGAGTGTGGACCTTAACTTACTAGTGTAAAGCTTTGCCTGGAAACTTTTTATTTTTCATATACTGAAAGGAAGAAATAAATGAACAACAACCAACATGAATCTGCTACCTTAAATTTGTATCAGAGGAAATAATAGTACCAGATATCCAAAATGTAGATGCAAAGTATCAACAAAACATTATTTTAATGAAACCCACCTTTATTTTTTAAAAGAAGGATGTCAGGAGATTTAGAACAATCAGTTATCTTTCCCTTATGGTAGCCCATTCTTCTAATTATTTCCAGTTGTCTACTAATTTTGTCTCAGTTTCTTCATCTGCAAGTTAGGTTAGTCGTAGTTATTGATTCAATAAATATTTATTGAGTGCCTCCTATATTCCATGCACTGTTCTTTGTGCTAGGGTACATCAGTAAAAGAAAAAAAAATACAAAAATTCCTGCCCTTGTGGAGTAGAAGGAGATACAGGCAATAAAAAATAAACATGATAAAAAAGCAATTATATTTATTAGAAGTCAATATACTATGGAAATAAAGAAAAAGTAGAACATGTTAAGATGGATCAGGATGTTGGAAGACAGATTGTATTTTTATCCCTGCCCTCAACATTTTATTAAAGAAAAATTAAAAGACTGGTATAATAAACACCCATATGTCCTCAAACTAGATTCTGTAGTTAACATTTTGGTATATTTGCTTTGTTACATGCCTATCCATGTATTCATTCATCAATCCATCTTGTTTTTGATGAAGCATTTAAAAGTAAGGACATTTAATGTGAGCCTAAAACTTCAGTGTACATATCATTAACTACAGTTCAATATTTATGTTTTTATGTGAAACATACATGTATTGAAATCCACACATCTTAAGTGTACTAGTCCATACATATTTGGGAAAAGCTTTCCAGGCAGATCAGAAATATGAAAGCTCCCATGTAACCTAAACCCCTACCAAAATACACAACATTTTCACAATTAGAAAGTTTCCTCATCTCCCTTCCCTGTCAATCCCTATTGCTACCTTTCATCCTGACCCTCAGGTAACCACTGTTCTGATTTTTTTCACATGCATGTTGTCCATTTGATAATCTTCCTTTGTAAAGTGGCTGTTTAAGTATTAATATTTAGCTTATGTTTTAAAATTACTTGTCTTTCAGTGATCCAACTTTGAGAATATTTTATATATCTGGATACAAGTTCTTTGTCAGATACGAGTTTTGCAAATATTTTCTCCCAGTCTTTGGCTTACCTGTTCATTTTCTTAATGGTGCCTTTGATGAGCTTAAGATTTTAGTTTTCTTGAAGTCTTGTCAACCATTTTTTTTTTATTCTTTGTTCTGTTTTCTTTCTGAGAAATCTTTACCTACACCCAGCACACAAGGATATTCTTTCAAGTTTTCACCTAAAAACTATATAGTTTTGGCTTTTATGTTTAGGTTTATAATCAATTTCATTTAATTTTCTGTATACTGTGAAGTAGGGATCATGGTTAGCTTTTTCCCCCCAGTATGGCTGTCCAGCAGTTCAAGTACTATTTGTTGAAAAAGACTTTCCTTTCCCATTGAATTGCTATGGCACTTCGCACAAATTCAAATGACTTCATAAGTGTGAATGTAAAACTGGGCTCTCTGTTCTGTTCCATTGTTATATTGGTCTGTTCTTATGCCAAGACCACACTATCTTTATTACTGTAGCTTTGTAGCAAGTCTTGATTTAGGTATTATAAACCTTATAACTGTTCATTTTTAAGATTGCTTTGAATATTCTAAATCCTTTACGTCTCCATCTATATTTAGAATCTAACAAAAAACCTCATATTATTATGATTGTGATTACAGTGAATCTACAGATCAATTTGGGAGAACTGACATCTGACATTATAGAGTCTCCCAGTCCATGAACATGGTATACCTTCCATTTATTTAGATCATCTGTCAGCAGTCTTTTATAGTTCCTATTATAGAGGTCATCCTCAAATTTTTAAAATTTACTCCTGTTTTATGATTTGTGAGCTTTTGTAAATAGTACTTTTAAAATTTTATTTTCTGATAATTGTTGCTTATATACAGAAATAAAATTGGTTTTTGTATATTGACTTTATAATCTGTGATCTTGCTAAATTGAGTTTATTCTAGTAATTGTTTTATAAATTCATTAGGATATTCTGCACAAACAAATACATTGTCTGTGACTGGAAAGTTTTACTTCTTCGTTTATGACCTCCCTTTTTTCTTTTCCTTGTCCTATTACACTAACTAGGATCTCCAATAAAACATTAACTAAAAATGGTGGGAATGGACCTTCTTTGGATCCTAAGGAGAAAGGTTCAGTATTTCACTATTAAGTATGATATTAACTGTAAGTTTTTTGGTAAATGCCTGTATCAGACTGAGGACTTCAGGCTTGGTTTCTACTTTGGTGAAACAAATCTACAATCTTTGTTCAGTTTCCTTAGACTTAGATGAGCTTCTTGGAGTTTACTTCTGGTGTGTGTTGTTCAGGGGTCAATCAGAGATTTGAGCAGAATTTATGTATAATATTTGAATCTACTCTCTCCCTGTGGCTTTCTCCTTTCCTGGATATATCCCTTTCAATTTTCAACTATGGTAGTAGCCCCAAATTTCATTGTTTGGTTCCTTAAGCAAGTAAGACTGCAGGTTTATATCCAAATTCTAGCTGTTCTATGACTAGAAATCCTCCAAAATGGGAAACTCTTTCAGTGGCATTACTTTCTTTCACATGTCCACTCTCCTCCAAATCTGTCTCTTAGTGACTCCATTTTTTTAGATAGTTACTTTTTTAAAATAATTTTTCCAAAGTTTGCAGTTGTTTGCTGTGAGAAGTTTGGTCCAATATAAGCTACTTCACTATTATTAGAAGTGGAATCTACATTTTTAAATAGTGTGGTCAGAATAGCCCTAACCAATAAAGTGGCATTTAAGAAAACATCAAAGAAGGGAAGGATTTAGCTGAAGTGACAATTTTTGGGGGGAAAGCCTTCAGGAAGACAGAAAGCTATAGCCAAGGTAGCAAAATACCTGATGTTTTTGAGAAACAGCAAGGAGACCAATATGATCTGAATATATTGAGAGTAACCAGTGATAAGCTCAGACAGGTAACTAGGCTTTTGGATCAGTACAGATTATGCAGGGTTTTTTTTTTTTTTTCTTGCCATTGTAAGGTAAATAGCATTGCAGGATTTTCAGGAGAAGAGCAGTGTGATCAGATAAGCATTTCAAAAGTATAACCCTGTTGCTGTTTTGTGAATAGATTGTATGGGTGCAAATGTAGAAGCAGGAACTAATTAGGAGGATGTTTCAAGAATTCACAGGAGGGATAATGTTCACTCAAAGTAGTGTAGCATCATGGACATGGTAAAACTGGTGAAATGATAGATATGTTATGAAGGGAGAACCAATGGATTTTCCCATCTGTTGGATGTTAGATGTGAGAGAAAGGTATTCAGGATGACTTCAGGTTTTTTGGCAAGAAGCACAGAAGAATGAGATTGTCATCAGCTGAGATGGAGAAAGCTATCGGCGAATCAGTCTAATAAGATAAGGTCTGTATCTTAAAAGGCTCACATTCATAAGTGAGAGAGATAATTAACTAACGTGTTCAACTAACTGAGCTAATGTGCTAAGTATTTTTATAGCAGTTTCATGGGCGAGCAGAGGAGAAAAAGTATCATTTCAATTTGCGATAAGAACACAGGTAGCAATTGATCAATGTATTGAAGAGTGAATAGGATGGGAAAAACCTGAGAGGAAGGGAATTATTAGTGAAAAAATCATCATGAGCAATAGCAATGCAAAAATTAACGCTCAGGGCTTAGGGAATGGACACAGTCTGGTGTGATTAGAGTGGAAGGTGTGTGATGATGATAATTGGAAAAGGGATGGAGCACTCAGAGAAGGGACTATAGAAAAAAATAGAATCAAGCTAAAGGACACACTGTTTACTGTGGGGAAGAACTTGCACTTATCCAACAGGCGTGGGGGAAGTGAAAGGAGGTATTTTTAAACAGTAGTGTAAAAATCCTTAGTGGAAAATAAACCAATAATTTATTTGTATCTTATTTTTTTCTGTTCATTCAGAGGCAATTAAACATATTATAAACAAATTACAAAAATGTATGTTCACTGTAATAGTTCTACAGTGTGGTCCCTAAAGGCATTCTATGAGCTATTTTATTACAGTAGTATTTTTTTAAATTTGATGACTTTTTTTTCTGGCATGATTTAATGACTTCTCCATGATCTTAAATATAAAAAGAGGAGGAAAATACAATGTGAATAATGCCAGTTTTGTATTCATTTGGGTAAGATGTTAAGTGGTCTGTTGTTTGCCAGTGTATTCTGTGAATCAAGAATGTTTTAAAACCATTGTGAGAAAGTTGATGCTGTTGAGTCTCATGATTGTTTTTTCTCTTCAACTCATGTGCCCCACGGGTGAGACTTTCAGGAGACTCTGAGTAGCCATCAGTCTAAAGCATGAAATGTATTTATTTCTCTTATTCATATAATAAAAGGGGGTAGTATGAGCTATAAAATGTTTTATGCTTTTTTCATGTGCTTAGACATATATTATTTAATCTAGGAATAGTGTTGTATTTGGGGCCCTAGAGGAAACAGTACATTCCCGTTTATTTTAGGGTTAAAAAATATCTTATTAGGAGTTGGGGGTAGGCCTCTCTAATGTTAGTTTTTAATTATTACTATGCACTGTGTGCTACATAACATAAAGTAGATTTCTCCTGGCAAAGGATGTGTGTCAGATTTAATCTGCTGCTGAGATAACATATAATTACATAAAAATGATGTATGAATTGGTTTTCTTGATTTTTATGATCTTAACATTTTTGATCTACTCATATGAGACTTATTTCCTTTTAGACTCAGTAAGTTCAATTTTTACGAATCTTCTATGTTAAACCTTTTGTATGTCTATACATCTATCTTTTAAACTATTAATACTAATATTTAAGTAGATTAAGACAAAATTGTTCTGAAGTGGTCATCTATCATCTGAGTTGAGGTTTAGGAAGTACACAAGTAGACAGGTCTATAATCACCAGTCTCTAGTTCTGGCTTCCTAATTTTCAGATTTTTACATTTCTTCTCACGTATTTCAACTGGTGCGTGATATGAATTATTTGTTTACAGCTTCAGTGTTGTTTTCAGTGAATGGGAGAGCACAGACCAGATGGTGAAATTCACTGTAGCTGAGGCTTATTGGTAAGAGGATAGCTCTTAAAATCTAGCCCTGTTGAATTATTTCAATCTATGGCTCAGCCTATATGTGTTTGTATATTAGCCAGTTTTTTGAACTTAGAAATGAACTAATTTGAGCCTTAGCTAAAAAGTGGAGATTTCAAATAGGATTCTTTTTCTTTTTCTTTTCTTTTCTTTTTTTTTTTATAAAGCTTTTGATTTCGTTGTAAAAAATATTCATGTCATGAAGCTTCTGCATGAGTGGGAGGTGATTAAAAAATAACTCGTAATCATCACCATGATCATCATCATCCAGATCTTTTTTAAAAAGGAACCACTATTTTTGTCCTCAAATAGTAAATAAAATGTAATTTTTGTAAAAAGTTTTACTAGAATCTTTATAATGATCTAGCTTCAGAGAAAACAGAGGTTTACCCTACTAAAACATTATAAAATGAAAGAAATTATTGAAAATGAAAGACTATCGATTGGGGAAACATTCCGAAGACCCAGTTTCTGTTTGAATATGACTCCTTTTGCATATTTTAAGGGTTTTGGTAGTCTAATGCTGGCAAATTGAATCTATGTTAAGTAAAGTGGCTATGGTCACTTTTAGAATACAACAGATAAAAGACACAAGGCATAGCTCTGAGAAGTTTGAACTTGGGCGTTGATGTTTTAAAAAAATTATGTTTAAATGGCATCCATTGTGTAACAGACAAAGAAACTTTTACATAGCAATATATTGGGCATGTGGGTTTTCAATATATTAGGAACACGGGTTCATTGTTAGGTTAGTGGTAACCGAAGCTACTTTGCATAGAGTAATATGAGACTATTTTATATTTCTACACTTATTATTTAATTTTTAAAATGAGATGATTGGCATCCCATATCTCATTTGATTAGTTCATTGCTCCGGTTCTGCTCTTTTCCTTCTATGTAGCCAACCATCACGGTATTTTGGATTTCATTGTCCTGGTCCATTAGGGAAAGGGTATGTGTGTGTGTTTCATGTTTGCTTTCTTCTTACGTAATTTAAGAGGAAGCTAGGAACTAATGATGTTATTACTATTCTTAACACTAACAAAGCCCTTTTAATCCGCATTGCTCAAAGTATTTAATAGAAAGAAGCCCTATAGTAGAATGTCTTGTATCAGAGAAACATGGATTTAAACCCTTTAAAAATATGCAGGCTTACTAAGGCAAAGATGTAACACCTGGCTGTTCCCAGATCTCATCGATGCTGTTTTATTTCACAATTTTTTCCCTTCCACAAGTCCAGCCACTTCTGCCCCTGTAATAGCATATAGTCTAATAGCAGTTAATTATAGCCATCAGTCAAGAGCACTTTGGCTTACTATTTTGGTGGCAAGAAAAGAGTAATGGTTTTACACCTTTCTTGGAGCTGAACCATAGTGATTTGGCTATAGCTATAGGTCAACAGATTTCATTTTCCAGCATTCCAAATAAATAACAATTTTAAAATGAGACCAATTTTATTTACTTTTTAGGCCATGTAGATGAACGAACAGTATGTAATGGAATCGCCCCAGAAAAAGATGTAGACGGATACCATATTATCAACATTGGAAGACTGTGCCTTGATCAGCATTCTCTCATACCCGCCACTGCCAGTGCTGTGTGGGAAATAATCAAAAGAACAGGTTGGTAACTTGTGGTCTGCGGGACATGGGTGGTAGGCGCTGAACGGAACATTTGTGCATTGCCTTGATGGAAACACCTCAGTCCTATAGCATGACAGAAAATGATAATCCGTAAGACTTCAGTCTGTAGAAAAATATAAAGTTGTAAAAGTCAAAAAATACTCCAAAATAAAATAAAATGAGGAACATGGGCTGTCCCGACCCGCGGGGTAGTCAACGTGGACCCTGGAAGAGGGAGTGGGAATTGGGAGAGGCAGGAGACACAAGAAATGGAGACAAGTCAAAAGGTCTGATCAAGTCTCATTTATTGGCAGTAGGGCAGAGGCTTAAATAAGGCAGAGAGAGGAAGTAGAGGGGCGGTACTTTCCAAGGTGGGAATTTCCACATCACACGTCATATTGGAGAAATAGAAACTTACAGGCTTAGCATGGGCCTAAACGGCCATCTTGAGTGAGTTCCCTTTGGGACTCATGGCCCCGGACAGGTCCCCCTTTTTTATTTTAAGCTTGGAGAGGCTCTCCCAGGGAACCGCGCCTGTCTTAGGTTGAGGCAGCCATATCCATTCCTGTCAAGCCCGTCATCGGATAGGGCGGCAGCTTCGGCAGCCTTCCTGTCTTAGGCGACATGGAGGATAGCACCTTCTTACCCGTCTCTGGCTGTCCGGTTCAGCTCTGGGGGGACAGGGCACCATAAGGTTTACTGTCATT
>RJWJ010046952.1:0-11157 GCA_004363605.1 Indri indri
AGGTGGAGAGTGCACAGGTGGACAGTGCACAGGTGGACTGTGCACAGGTAGACAGTGCACAGGTAGACACCGCACAGGTAGTGCACAGGTAAACAGTGCACAGGTGGACAGTGCACAGGTGGACTGTGCACAGGTAGACAGTGCACAGGTGGGCAGTGCACAGGTAGTGCACAGGTAAAGAGTGCACAGGTAGACAGTGTACAGGTGGACTGTGCACAGGTGGACAGTGCACAGGTAGTGCACAGGTAGAGAGTGCACAGGTGGACAGTGCACAGGTGGGCAGTGCACAGGTAGACACCGCACAGATAGACAGTGCACAGGTAGACACTGCACAGGTGGACACCGCACAGGTAGACAGTGCACAGGTAGGTACCGCACAGGTAGGCACCGCACAGGTAGATAGTACACAGGTAGGCACCGCACAGGTAGATGGTGCACAGGTAGGTACCACACAGGTGGACACCGCACAGGTGGACACGGCACAGGTGGATAGTGCCAGTGCAGCTGTCTTGCGTGGGGCTTACACACCAGTTGCCAGTGGGCGATTCAGTCACTGGGTCTCTGCACCTTCTCACCATAATGGAACGATGGCGCCCTATGGTCCAGGGCCGCTGGCCCAGGTGAGCAGCCAGCGTGGAAGAGCCTTGGCGCGAGGGAAAGAGCGGTGCTCACGGCTCCAGGAAGAGGGCAGGGGCTGTTGCGGGGGGAGTCTGATGCTGTGAGCCCTCTGGGGGGCCACGGGGAGTCGGGCTCAGCCGTCCTCTGGCATCTCAGCATCCACAGAGAGAGGATGGACCGCTCACATCCTGCTCACGGAGGACGGGGGACACGGGAGGACAATCTGGCCATTGTCAGTAATCACTGTTCTCTGCTCAGAGTCCTTGAAACGTCTGCTTGTTTTCTGCTGGACATGAAATGACCCCACTCATACTCTGCAACGCCGTCTTTCTCCGAGCCCGGCACGCAAGATTTAAATGAGCAGAGGAGGCCTGAGAATTTATGTGCAAAGCCCGTGCTTGGGACAGTGAGGGACGTGCCGTTGGAGAAGGCGTCAAATCCGCAGAGGGCACGACAGTCCCTCTATTGTTCCTGATAAACTGAACCACAGGAGGCATGGCCTGACCCAGGGCTGGCAGTGGGAGCCACCTGCTCCTCGGGTGGGTCACTGGCTGGACGAGGCCAGACCACGTTCTACCAGAAGGACGAGCAGCCTGTGGCGAGGTCACTAGTTGGGGAAGGGGAAGGAAGGTTGGGTGGGCCCCCCGCGAGTCCCTGCAGAAGGGCTCACCCACAAGTGGTGCAGAACTGACCCATCGGTGAGGACGGGTGGCTTTGCAGCTCTGGCCATGAGAAAGAGCGAATCGAACCCAGCACTGCTCTCTGTAGTCCGAGCAAAGGTGATGCAGGGGACCGGGGTTGCGTTTCTAAGGCGTTTCCTAGTGATTCCGATACTGCTGGACCATGGCCCTGTGGGCTGGATCCTCCCCACCGAGAAGGGCAAGTTCAGCCCCGAACACCGTTAGGCAACTCTAGCCGTACAAAGCCCGTTCAGGTGTGTGATCTCACCTGCTTTCCTGCGTGTCGGGGGTGGGAGGAGGGCCTGGCGTTAGTCCTTGGGTTTGGATCCCAGCCAGGGTCCCATCTATGCCCACGCCGCAGCCCCTCACAGGCTCGGGGGCGCAAAGCGGAGCCCCAGCCTCCCAGCGTGAGCACAGGGGTCCAGGCCCGACTCGGGAAGCTCTGAGAATGGTCCCCACGAACAGGGCGGTCCTACAGATGCCAGCAGTTATTATTCTGTCCCTCCTCAGACGAGGGCCCACAGCCAGCACGTTGGGGCCTCTGACACCCCTCAGTGCCGTGGGCGTCGAGGCCTCCAGGCCCTGACCCCGACCAGCCTCGCCGGGCGTTGCCACGGCAATCTCACGTTTACTTCAAGACTGAAATAAGTGCTGTTCCCGAAGACACTATTCTGGTTACTTGCAAACCAGGAACAATCGTTTATTTTGCTTACGAATCTGGAGGGTGACTGGGCTCAGCGGGGCTGTTCTCACAAGGAACCCCGTCGTGTAGCTGCCATTAGACGGTGGCCGGGGCTGGGGTCCTTGGGAAGACCCCTTTACCCACACGTCTGGTGTGCATGCTGGGGAGACCCCGCAGCTGGGCCTGGAACTGCTGGAGCTCCTCAGATGTCCCTCTCTCCTGTGGTCTCCATGTGGTGGCCTCAGGGCTCTGGGGCAAGTGTCCCGAGAGAGCCCGGCAGAAGCCGTGTGGCCTTTGCCACCCCAGCCCCGCAAGTCACGCGGCATCGCTCCCACCTCCTTTTACCCGTCGAGGCGGCCACGGGGGCTCACGCAGGGTCGGGGAGCGGCGCGGACTCCACCTCTTGGTAGAATGAGCGCCAAGGAACTTATGGACACATTTCAAAACTGCTCTGAGGCTCTGTTCCCTCCCACGCGTTTGTTTCTGCCACCGCTCAGTCCCCCTGAAATGCCACCTGCCCAAACCCTGCCCCTTGCTCAAAACCCTCGTCAAATCCCACCCTCTCCAAGACCTGCCCTGGCTGGCCCCGCGCCATCCTGGACCCCTCCCCAGCCGCCAGTGCTCCTGACCACAGTTTGTTGGGTTTCCTTCTCACAGGTTCCAATTTTGTAACAAAGCCCAAACAAACAACAGCACTAGAAAGGTACATACAGGGGTCAGAACTGCAGGAAGTACTAAGGTGAGAGTTATGCGTCTGGGATTACAGGTAGTTGCTATTTTCTTCTTTTACATGTTTCAGTATTTCCCAAAACTCCCACATAGTACATCTACAACTTGTATAACCAGAAAAATATTTTTCCCCAAAAAGTACACTTAAAAAACAAATGGTAAATATTTCTTGTTCTGAGGCCAGGTGCAGTGGCTCACGCCTGTGATCCCAGCACTCTGGGTGGCCAAGGCAGGAGGATCGCTTGAGGCCAGGAGTTCGAGACCAGCCTGAGCAAGAGCGAGACCCCGTCTCTACTGAAAATAGGAAAATTAGCCGGGCATGTGCAGTGTGCGCCTGTGGTCCCAGCTACTTGGGAGGCTGAGGCAGGAGGATCACTTGAGCCCAAGAGCCTGACTCTGCAGTGAGCTGTGATGAGTGCACTCTGGTCTGGGTGACAGAGCAAGACCCTGTCTTAAAAAATAAACAAAATTTCTCTTTCTGAATCCAAGGGACACAGCTATTAAGCTACTAAAATCTCTGTCCTCCAAAGAAGCAGATGGCCTATAATTCCAAAGTTCACTTTACATAAAAGCTGAGACAAACACCGTAAGACGTCTGAAAGACGCACGGAGAGAACCCTCCCAACGCACAGGTCGAAAGTGGAGTGATTCTGGGCTTCTGCTGTGGAGGGGGGCAAGGGTTAAAAGGCAAGTGGCGCCAGACCCGGGCTTCACCGTGTCCTGTGACCTTCCAGGCTGGTGCAAGGATCAGGGCCAAGTCTGCCTGGACAGGGCAGCTCTGGCTGCAGGCCGTGCTGACAGCCGTCTGCATCGTGACGCTCGGGAGAGCAGGAAATTATGAAATGCCCTTGTGCGGAGCTCGTCGGGGAGTGTGCGTGTCTCTCTGCGTCTAGAAGGAGAAGGCGGGCACCCGTTTCTGTCTAGACAGAATGCACTGTGGACTTCGGGGCTTTCGGGAGTTTGAATCAAGCAATGGTAAACCGTGCTCATTTGCCCAAGCCGGGTCTGTGATTCTCAAACTTCAGACTCCGAGGTTTCTGGGCCTGCTGATCTCTCATGGAGCTTGTTAACAACCTCACTGCCAGCTCTGTGCCCGGGTGTGCCGGCTCAGGGGCGTGGGTGGGGCCCGAATCTGTAGTTACAGTGAGCTTTCAGTTGATTCTCTGGGCATTTCTCTGCTGCCTCCTTCTAGCGTGAGGGACATCACAGTCAGATTCAGATGCCACATGTCTCCCCAGGCCGGCTGCGTGACAAGCACGGGGCTGGTCGATTTCACATGTCCTCCTCTGCAAGCGCCTCCTATAACCGGGAGGCCCCGTCTCTGTGTGGGATGCTTGGGCATGTTTGGCTGCCCAGGGGTGGTTTTACAGATGCCCCTGTGGCTTCCAGGAGAGGCAGGGAAGAGAGTGAGGCGGGAAGGAAAGGAGCTTGGGGACGGCTTCCCGAGTTTTGCCGTCACACTGTTCCCCTGGCTTAAAACCCCTCAACGTCTCCCACCGTCTGTGGTACCCAACCAGACACGGTTTCCCAAGCCAGCTGCGGGCCATCGTTAAAAAGGACTCTGAGGCCTCATCCTGGCTCCGTGGAAAGAGTGTTGTGATTGCTTGGCAAACGTCTGCTCTGGGCGAGAGGGAGGCGTGACAAACAGGTGCCGTCTATCTGCGATTTCTAGAACGCGGGGAGCCCTGTCTGAGCCAAGGAGGAGGCGGTGTAGCCAGAGGGGTTGGATACGATGATAAGGGCCACACAGTTTCAGGCCACTTGCTGGCTATCTGTGCCAACCTCTCAATGACAAACAGGTGTCATCATGCCTGCCACCTCTGGTCAACTCACGGTGGCCACCTGAGTGTGAAAATTCACGTACATGGGAAGAATGTTATATCGCAGTCACCTGTGTCTGCCGCCAGCCTGGGCCACAGGAGTGGCGGCGCGGCATGTGTCCCTGTCATCATGACCCTGTTCCGACCTCCAGGGGGACTCGTGTTCCTCCCTGAGTACAGGCGAAGAATGCCACCTCGGCAGTCCACGGGACTCTAATGAGGATGGACCACTAGGAGTCAGATCCTTTAGGGACGGATACAAAATTCTCATAAACTCTGCATCGAGTGAGAAATGTGTGTCTTGAGGCCGTTTACGAGACCCCAGGGCCGCACCTTCTGTCCTCGGCAGGTTTCGGAGGAGGCCTGAGAAGCTCTGTCCAAGTAGGGGACGGTCCCTTTCTTTTCACTCCCGCCTCGGCCTGTCCCTGCCGCGCGAGTGGGAGCAACTTGAGGGCCAGGGTGATGACGTGGCCCAGGGAGAGGACCAGGGAGGTGTTTGTTCTACTTTCAGACTAGCCCTGGAGTGAGGGCAAAAGCAGCCCGAGCCGGCACCCAGGCAGGACGCCCCTGAAGGGGCCCGAGGCCACTCCTGTGTTTGGAAGCCCCTCTGCACCACGGGGGCCTCTGAAAAGCCTGTGGCTGTAGGGGTCAGTGGTGGATCGGGAATTCTGGGGTTAGGTACTCCCACCTAATCCTCCCCCCAACAACACTGTCTTCCTGTGCCTTGCCAAGGGGGCTCCACCTGGCGGGGCTGGGCGCATCACAGTCCCTGGGGCACAGGAGGGACCCTTCTGGGAATGTCCAGCCACAGAGACGTGTTCAAGGACACACAGAGGAAATCTATGGAGCACTGATGTCCACAGTGCAGTGACAGGAGCAGACCGTGGAAGGGAAAGGTTCGCAAGGGCTGTGTTTGTAAAGCACCTACTGTGTGCTAGTTCTTGCATGCATCATTAACTGTGATTCCCACAACAGCCCAGCAAGGAAGGCGATACTTCCCTAAATTTATAAATGGGGAGACTGAGTCTCAGGGTCAGTGAGCAGCTTTCAGAAGATAACTGATCTAGTCATGACTTTAACAGAGAGCCCAAACATGAATGATCTCACTTAATTTAATCCTCACAAGGTGGAAATGGTAATCATAGCTAAGTGCTGCTACATTTTTTTTTTGTTGTTTTGAGTGCTGGCTCTCTCAAAGGTATTTTTCTGTGAGCAATCCCATACAGTAGGTACAACATAGGCGAGAACACAGGCTTCAGAACCAGACGATCCCAGTTTAGAATCCCAGCTCTCGCACCTCCGTGAACCTCGGGTAAGTCAAGCAGCTTCTCTGAGCTCTAGTTTTCTCATCAGGCAAATGGGAATAACGATCATTACTCTGAGGGTTACATGGCGGCAAACATAAAATGCTCAGTGCACATAAGTGCGTAATAAATGGAACCGACCGCGAGGTACTGATTATGCTGGGGTTTTACAAATGAGAGAATCGACTCCCAAGACAGCAGCGACCTTAAGGTCCTCTGTCCAGTGGCAGAGCCAGGACCACATGCTGACCTGTCGACACGAGGGCCAGTGCTCTGTCCCCTGTGGACACAAGACAACTGGTCATCACCGGCTGGTCCCCAGTCCCCAGGAAACACACAAATCCCCATCAGCCAACTCTCTGAATGCAGGAAGCACATAATGCGCTTCAGAAATGTTTCCTTCCAAAACAGCTCACACAGTTGAAAATGTTGTCACTTTTAATAGCAAACATCAGTTACCTAAAAAATTCACTGACGCGGAGCAGTTCCAGAGTCTTCGATGCCAAAATTCAGAGCCATTATGGTCTTTCTCTAAATTAGAACTTATTAGAAGCTGTAACCTCAGAGTCTTGGAAGCTTGTCAATTTTATAAGCACTGTTCTTTCTATTGTGGCCAGACAGGATAATTTAAGGACATTTTCCTTGATATCATTTCATTTTCCATTTAAGTCATGGAAGTAGTATTGGATTTGAACAATTTACTACACACAGACCAGCTTAGGGCTGCAGATTTTGAGTCTGCTCTGATGGTGTGCCCTGGCAGAGTAAATATTTGTGGGAGAAAGATTAACTAGCAAGTGGCATATTCCGAATGGCCGCTTCTGTCATTAACCCAGCGAGGAAATAAACTGGAAAGACATGCAGTTCTCGACATCACAACTTATACGCAGCAACTGGACTTCTATTTGAGCTATTTTTTTTTCAGGCTAATTAAGGTTCATATTATTTTTTTTAAATTACTCCCTTTTCTACCATAACCTTGTTTATTTTAAGTTCACATCTTAAACATGTAATGGCCATAAATCGGGTACAATTTTCCACACTTATTTGACTTCAGAGACACATCACACTTTATGCATTGATTGCTTGCATTTTGTTCAGAAAAATAAACAGCATTACTGGAAAAAGCGATTGGGAAATTAATCCTTTGGAACAAGAATATATTAATGCAAAGATTACAGGGAATGAACGGACAGCTTACCTGTAATTCCTCCTTTGGATAAATGTAGTCATTTGTTTCAGAGCAGTTTTCCTAAGGAGGTACAGTTTGCTCTTTCTCCCTATTTGTCCTCAAAGCTGGTGTGTATCTCAGGCTGAGCCATCCGTGAAGATGTGCCTTAATCATAACCCCGTGTATAAATCACATCAAAGCCTGGGGCGCCCTGGCTTGCCGGTGCCCTAAACCCACTGCGCAGGTTCCCACAGACCCGGCAGGTGATTGCAGCTCATGGCAGGAGGAGGCTCAGTAGGGTCAGGGCAGTAGACACAAGCCCCAGAGCCTCTGGGACTGGACTCCCTAACTCACCGGGCACCTATTTTATGGGAAGGAGCAAGACTGCCTCACAGCGTTAAGCCAGAAACGCGGGTGCTCTGGCTGGGATCCTGGGGGCTCAGGAAAACCCGCAGGGTATTAAGAGGAACCTGCCAGCGGGGGCACAGTGGGCACCAGAGTGCGAAGGGAATTTTCTCCTGGGCCCAGGGCCATATCCTGACCGGCCACTGTGACCCTACTGTGCATCTATGAGAAGGTGCGTCACCTTGGACTTTCCAACAGTTTCCTTCCAGAACTTTCCCCGTGGGCGACAGGAGACTCTGTTTCGAGATTCAGCTCCATAACACAGTCCCCAACACAGTCCCCAGAACCGGTCTCCACCTCCCCACGGATGACGGGGAATACGGGAAAGCCTGGAGGAAGCTTTCCGCCAGGGACCAGGACAAATCCCACCGAGCCTTGGCGCTTCTCTAGCAAGGCCGCCCCCGGGGAACTTTCTCCCAAGTTCCATCAGTGGTGACCTTCAGCAGCTGCTCTGGGAAAAATCTGTTCTATGTCACCGCCAGTCACAAGAAGAGACTGAATTTTGGGGACTGAACTTGAAGGAATTTCTAACTTTAATTCAGTTTCCCCTTGCGCTGCCCACGCCCCAGGCGGCAGGGGCCGAGGGTCCCCAGGTGGGAGGGTCCCCAAGGGGGGTAGGCGACGGTCCGGCTCCGCGCCCCGCCCGGACAGGGCGTCGCGCTCCCGCGCGCTTTGGCGACCCGAGCCCCGGCGTGACCGGGCGCTGCAGCGCGGAGCCGGCCCCGGGCAGCTGGTACCACCGCGCCGCAGCCTCCCGCCGCCGAGGGGGGACCCGGCCCGGTGTCCACGCGGGGCTCAGCACGACTTCCGCGGGCAGATCGTCCCCGCGGCCGGGGACCCGCGCGGCGCCCTCGCAGCGCCGACGATGCTGCGCCCCCGCCCGGGAAGCTCCGCGGTCCTTACCTGGAGAGGCCCGTCCCGTGCGCCGCGGGGTCCTGGCCGGGCGGTGCTGAGTCCGGGGCGACCGCGGGTCGCTCGCTGCGGCGCGGCCCGGCGCGGGGGGCGCGGGGAGACGAGCCGGGCACGGGGGGCGCGGGCGAGCGAGGCGAGCGGGGGGCGCGGGCGAGCGGGGGGCGCGAGGGGCGCAGACGCGGGGCACGGCCCAGGCCGGCTGGGCGGAGCGGCTGAGTCAGCGCCCGGCGAGCCGGGGCGCGAGGGGTTCGGTTCGGGGCGCCGCTGCTCAGGCGGAAGCGCCGGAGAACTTCAGCCCGGGAGGGGCCGCGGGCTGCCGCGGGCGCACGAGCCGGTCTGGGCGCTTCTGACGTGCGGTTTCCTCCACATCCTCCCTTACGGGTTAGAAAGAAAAAAGAAAAAACAAACAGCCCTCTCCAAGGCTCCGCCTGCTTTGTGCGTAACAGCAAGACAAACATTTCCACTGAAGTTGGGGCAAGACCAGGAGGCCGGTTTGGAGAGTTTGGTCAATGCAATGAGGCAAGAGAAGGAAATGAGCTGTAAAAATACTGAAGTTGTGCCTTTTTTAAAAATAAATAAATAAATAAATAAATATATTTAATTGGAAAGCAGGAGAAAAAAAGATGACTATTCGCAGTGGATGTGATTGTCTGGTTGGAAAGTCAAACTGGAGACTGAGTCTAATGAAGTCGCAGGTTACAGGTGAACATGCCGGGTTAAGGCGCTCTCGCGCTGACCAGCCGGAAATGTGGGTGAAAAATCCCATTCTCACTAATAGCAAAACCGTAGACAGCTAGGAATATACACTCGTCTGAGATCGTGTTCTGTTACAAAAAAGAAAACCAACCAACAAAACACCTCCATTCTCCTCTGGGCGACTGGAGACCTCTTGGCTCTATGAAAACGAGCCTTTTTCTTGGACGAGAAGAAGTAACCGTCATGACCCCATCCTCGTCCTCCTTGTCTGTAAATTCAGTGCAATCTCCATCTCACTCTGCTGGGATTTTCTTTTTAACTTGGCATGACTCTAGGTGTCTCTGGAAGAACAGGGACAGGAAACAACATGTTGGTAAACAAGAGCGTTGGGGGATTAGCCCTGCTGGATATTGGCATGAAGACGTGCGCCGCATAAATGAGCAAACACAGCATGGCGCTGACCCAGTGCTTACTGTTAATATGGAAGGAAGTGTTTCACGTGTGTTAGTGCATTTTGTTCACCACAACGGCCCTATGGGCAGACATTGCTGTTGCTGCCACTTCCAGAGAGGAAGTGGAGACCCAGTGGGGCACTTGTCACACCCAAGGTCACCAGCTGGAAGTGGCCACCAGGGATTTGATTGGGCATCCTGCCTGCAGAGTCTGTGGTCTGGGTGCTTACACGACTGCCACACTGCGCCGCCTCTGTCACCGAGGGAAAAACAGCCGGTACAGACCCGCGATGGTCATTCCATGGGGTTGATGAAGAGTCCCAGGTCCGAAGCGCATGAGAGACGGTGCTGTTGAAGGTGGCACTTCAACCTGATGGAATAGGTGGATTTTTACATAAATGATGTTGGAATAGCTAGTCATTAGCTCCCCAGACCAAAATTAATTCCACATCCATCAAATATTGAACATAACAAAGTAAAGCCAAAAAATAATTAGATGAATATATAGGTAAATATTTGTCATGAACCTGGGATTCTGAAAGCCCTTCTAAACATGCCATGAAGCCATGAAGGAGAAGACTGACAGATACGATGATAAAGGGTCCAAATAAACTTCTTTACGGAAAAAGGCCCCATAAACAGAATTAAAAAATAAATGACAGACTGCAAAAGGAAATTTCCTGTATGTATGACATGGGGTTGCTAAATTTAACAGATAGAAATGTAAACCCAGTTCAATTTGAATTTCAAACAGACTATGAATCATTTTTCAGTATGAGTAGGTCACAGTCATTGTTTGTCTGAAAGTCAAATTTAACTGGATGTCCTGTATTTTATCTGGTGGCCCTACTAGGGCAGCAACATTTTAATGTAGGTAATTTACAAAGAACTCTGACAACCGTTAGAAAAGATGATTATCCAACATAACAAGGCATAAAAGAGATGAGCAGAAAATTTACAAAAGAAGAAAAACAAATGTTCAACAAACAGGACAAAATAACGGCCTCTCAAGCAATTAAATATATACAGATAATTTCAGAAAGTTTTTCTTTTTACCGACTAGCTGACAAATTTTAAAATATTGATAAAATTCAGTGCTGGTGAGGGGTCTGGGGAAATGAGCATTCTTCCTCGCTGCTTATGAAAATGTAAGTTAGCACAATATTTCTTGAAAGCAGTTTGAGAACAAACATCGAATTGAATATGTGCACAGCAATAAATCGAGCGAATTCATTTTCAGGAGTTTATCTAAAGAAATCACTTGACAAGTGGGCAAAATGTATATAGCAGAAGTTTATTGCTTGGTAGAAATAATTCATAATAGCGAAAAATTGGAAACAACCTAAATATGTATCAGTAGGAGACTGGTTAATGAAATATAATTAAATAATAACAATAGATAATGGAACGCCACGGCAATACAGGCACTGTTTTAAGAATTTCCTATGTAGGCCGGGCGCAGTCGCTCACGCCTGTAATCCTAGCACTCTGGGAGGACAAGGCGGGTGGATTGTTTGAGTTCAGGAGTTCGAGACCAGCCTGAGCAAGAGCGAGACTCCGTCTGTACCAAAAATAGAAAGAAATTAATTGGACAGCTAAAAAAATATATATAAAAAAAAGATTAGCCAGGCATGGTGGCACATGCCTGTAGTCCCAGCTACTCAGGAGGCTGAGGCAGGAGGATCGCA
>RJWJ010046953.1:0-11132 GCA_004363605.1 Indri indri
AAAAAAATTTTGGCATAGATTCTAAACAAACACACTAAAGCCATATTCTTTAATCTTCTTAGATTCGTAAATGAGCTATTTCCTTACTTAAGTACAATTAGGAATGGCTTATTTTCTCAATTTTAAGTGAGTTTCTGAAACATATCACATGACGCAGAGGATGAGTGGAAATTAGAACCTTGCTGCTGCTCTTATAGTTCATGAACCGTACCATCTTGCTTTTCCTTCATAATTTGCTAATAATGTCTGAAATCTAAGACCACCACCAGGGAATTAACATATAATTCAATCAGAGTTAAAAGGATATTATTACCCAGCTCAGCACTGTAGGTGGCTGTTTGCATCACACATGTGGTGATAAATTAGGAAATCCTTTGTCTATTTAAGATCGTCCTCTCAGAACATTTGGCTATCCATGGAGCAGTGACTTTAGGATAAAAATGAAACGGGGGGCGGGGGTTGGTCTAGAATTGTTTTCAGATATCTTAACGTGTATTTGAACTAAATATGTAGAAAAAAATAATGTATTTACACAGGTATAAATTACTCCACCCCAAATAGTCACTGGTCTCAGGCAGCCCACAGGAGATAGACCTTTGGCCTGTACACACACTTAGCTCCCTTGTGTGAAAGGTGCTCTGACCTTCTCTTTCTCTCCCCTTCCGACTTTGTGGGGGCTGCTATGTGGACATCTTGAATCATGAATTTCCTAGGCTAATTATTTCAACCAACTAAGCCTGCTGGGCATTAAGGCTGTGGTTGGTGCTGTTATTACTCTGAGATAAACGTTCTCTCCTATTGCACTATGTTCAAGATCTCTAAGGAAAGATTTTCAACCCAAAGAGGTGCCTCCAGAGCCCTGGGGACTCAGAGAAGGCATTTCTTCTCCCCAAATCACTTGCCCTAGCAGCCTGTCATTACTGCAAGTTGTTTGGGGAAATTCTGCAAACAAGGCTAATTTTGCAAGGCGTTAGTAAAACAGACATACATCTAATTGCGTTTTTTAGGGTGCAAGTGAAGGGGACACTTACATGCAGGGTGTCCCAATCCTTGTAGGAATTATCATGGAAGATTATGAAGTCAGATATCACACACCTTCCAGGTATTCCTGGTGGCTTTCCTTCCCCTCCTCTGCAACTCTTCCCAGCACAAAATTTCCCTTTATCAGATCAGAAAGGAAAACTACACACTCACTACCCGCCCCTCCTCATTGCCGCCTTTTTCCCAAAGCTGTTCTTGTTGTACTTTCATTTCTCTCTCTGGTCTGTTGGTGCAAAAGGCTTTAGAGATCTGTCCACCCAAACTGGGTACACACTCTCTTCTTAGGTTCAGAAGTTGTCTTTCTTCCCCAACGACCAGCTTCAAACAACCACTACCGTTCTCACTCCCTTCTTATCTTCAAAAGCCAGCTTTACCATGTTCACGATCATTTCTGAGATGCCTCATAAGAAAACAATAGCAAAAAACTCCTCCAACCTTCCCTTTTTCTTTAAGCCCAAATTCCAGCTGCCCCGGGAGGCTCAAGGTCAGCGTCGAGCTGCTTCTCCCTCTGAGACCTGAGATTTTCTTCATCCCCCCTCATCGCAGGAATGCTGCTCCCTCATCTTCACTGGTGGTCGCAAATGCTTTGGTTGGCTTAGTTTCTCCAGCATTTATTTCACTCATCTCAATTTTCTCTGGCCTCTTTCCTCACTCTGAGAGAGTTTTGTAAAGTTGTATATGTCATGCTTATCCCAATTATTAAAAAGAAAGGACACTTAACTACCATCGATGGAATTCCCAACATAAGTACTCCCTCCTCCCCAGAACTAACCTCAAACCCTCCTCTTAGGCTGAGTGAGCCTGGGAGAAATGGAATTCCTGATCTTCTTAGCTATTGGCAACAACATGTGGGCAACCACACACGTTATTCTCCAAATGTCTTTGGTGAGATGGTTCATATCCACAGATATAGTTATCTTATCTCTTACTTCTTTCAATAATGACAAACATTTTCACCAAGATAATCAGCTTTTCAATTAACTTGATCCTTTCCTGAAGAAACTGTTCAAAATTTCTCTGATCACCAGCCTGACCAGGCTTCCTTAGGTGGGGTGGGGGATTAGTCTGCTCACCCCTAGCTGTGCACTTCTAACCCCATGGAGCATTCTTCTCCCATCGTGATGAAGTCCACAGGGTTCACCAAGTTAATTCTTCCATGCATTGAATGTGCGCCAGGTGCTGGGGAGGGCTGGGAAGGAGGAGGGAGGAGGGGCCGGGTTGCACAGATGACCCAGTCCCTGAGGGTCTAGCTGAGCAAAGACATATCAGATACAAACCCCAAAATAACAGCATGAAGTCAATGGAATTACAGTGTGAAGGGCTCAAGGGAGCCCAGAAGACAAAACAGTCCCATTATGGGGAGGGGAGGGTATAAGGAAGAGAATTTTCACAGCGGAGAAAGAAAAGGGGCATTTTGGGGCTGAGGAAACAGCCTGGAAATGTAGGCGGTATTTAGAGACCATCCGACAGTCTGGCCTGGCTGTGGGGGAAATTTGATAATTCCGTGGGGAACCCGAGGGACACAGAACCTCCACACCAAATCCTACAAGGGCTTAGAATCCTTCTTGTTTCATGTCAGCTAGGCCAATAAAAGTATTTTTTAAAAAGAAATTTAAAAGAAGATTTGCATGGCTAGTGAAATCTTTGGAATTACAGGAGGGACTCACAAATAATAATAATAGCAATAATAATATTATTCTTATTTTGTCAAACTCCAAGTGATTTAGGACATACGTGGCATTTCAGAGCTGAAGGAACTTTAAAGATCAACTCATCCAGCCCACTTATTTTACAGATTAGGAAGCCGAGGTCCAGAAAGAAGTTCCTTGCCCCAAATCCACTGTGATTAGAGTTTAAGGGGTTTGTCTGAAGTCGTGCAGCCACTGGTGGCGGGGGACACCTGCAACACTCTCTTGTAAACATTCTTACCACAGTTAAACCCATTAACGAGGGAGGAAGCATGAGACGGAAGAGTTAAGTGTGGTGATTAAAGCCCCAGACCCCACATATCTGCAGTCGTGACCTGGGTAAGAAATACGGGGCCAGAAGAGGTCTGCTTTGCCTCAGCCGCTGCCAGCCTAACCCCGCAGCACAGCTAAGCTGCAGGGAGTTCTCTCCACTAAGCGCTTAGCTGCAATGTGGTTTAAATTAGACATTTCTTGCCTGAGTAGAACAAATCACTTAGGTTATATGCTGACAAAAAAGGAACAGTCTGCATGCTTGGAAAGCTTAAGGGGAATTAAATTATGCGCTGTCACTTCAGAGTTGTGCCTCTGTCCTCTAACCACCACCTCTCGATCGCCTGCGGGAGCCGCAGAGCCTTGCGTGCAAGCTGTGCCATAACCCAAGGCTTAACATAAACTTCGGGCTCTCAGGTCATTGGGAAATAACAGGTATATCCGGTTGGGCCTTTGTGCTTGTCTGCACGCAAATTAAAAGCTCGTGCAAAGCTGAACTCCTTGGAGCCTCTGGTTATAGAGAAGGGAGGATGACTTGGAATGGAATTCTCACACAATTGCCTTGTTTATTTTTCCAGGGAATCGGGTGATAGAGCGTGTTTATGGGAAGTTCTCACCTCTGGGAGGCTGAGCTCAGAAGGGCTGAGACGTGGAGGTGGTCTTGTGCCAGATGGTGTGCCAGGGGGCAGGGCTCCAAAGGACCCCAAGTTTGAACTTTGAAGGGAACTTTTTCTTAAAGGGAGGAGGTTGGAGTTGGTGGGGCGGGGGGGATGCCAGATCCCAAAATTGCTGGCTGGTAGCAACAATGACCTGGCAGCTGAGTCTTAGTTTTAGTTACTGGCCGGCAGGGACAGAGCGAGGTGGGGAGGACACAGGAGGGGACCTGAAACCGTGGGGGCCATGCACCAAAGGCTGTCACCTCACCTCCCACCTCTCTAAGTTTTGTGATGCGCCCAATACAATTCAGCTCTGAACCCTCTGGAAGGCTGATTGGAGGAGGAGTGGAGTGTCCACTCTGTCCTCACATTTCTTCCAGTGGGAAGCGACAATATTCCCTTTGCTGTGACTATTGTCTCCTCCCTTAAACAGAAGAAACCTATGCCTGTTGCCCTCCAGCTGTGAGGTTTCCTCTGTCAGGTGTCTGCACACCTGGTGTGGCTGGGAAGCAATAGTTTTTGCTGCCTGGTGGACCTGAATTCAAATTTCAGCTCAACCAGCACAGGAGCTGTGTGACATTGATTGATATCTCCAATTCTTCCTGCCTTGCTTTATTTGTGAAAAAGGGGATTAGGGTAATCGTTATCTCAAAGGGTTGATTGAGCAGGATTAATGAAACGATTTATGTCAGATTCTTGGCACACTGCCTGGCTCAAAATGCTCAATAGAAGGTAGTTCTTACATTATTATAGTGTATTATTATTGTTACCACTCATGCTATTGACAGAGCTGCCATCCAAAGATTTCAGACTGTGGCTGGATTTCAGGCTGTGATTTCAGGATGCGGCTTAGATGCCCTCCAGGCTCCACACCTGAGCAGGATCCATTTACCTCTTCCACTGAGCTAGGCTCTTCCAGTTGCCTGACTCAGGCACCACCTGGGCTCTAGGCAGCAGGGATTTGGGTACCACTCTGTCTGCCTCTTCTTCCTAGCCCCTCTTGGGGTTAAGGTGCGTCATCCGGGCAGGTGGCTGCTGTGGGACATCTTTCTAGCCAGATACCTGGTGGTGGCACCTCTGCAATAGCCCAGCAGGGTTGCAGTGCCGATTCAATGTGCCTACCCTTGTCTCTGGGGGCTTTTCTATTCAAATCAGTAGCTGAGACTGAAATTCCCCCTGAGGTCCACCCCACTCTACCAACTTCCTATGCCAAGACCATAGACCCTTTAGATTTTTTTTTTCTTTCCTGATGGGGAGATACACACACACACACACACACACACATACATGCACACACGCACACATCACATTCTTAAGCTTACACTGTGGTTCTCAAAGTATGGTCCAAGAGCCCCTTGGGGATGGCCCTCAAGACCTTTTCAGGGGATCCGCAAGGTTAAAACTGTGGTCATAAGAGGTTCTTGGCCTTTCTCACTCTCATTTGCTCACGAGTTTACCCAGGAGTCTTTCAGGGACTACATGTTTGACATCACAACAGATTGAATGAAGAAACAGATATGAGTAGTCAGCTGTCTTCTGTTAAGTCAGAAATTAAAGAGATTTGTAAAAATGTAAAACAATGCCACTCTGACTAAATATTTTTGATTTTGGAAAATATAGTTATTGTCCATAAAATACATTATTTACGTTACATGTATCAGGTTTATTATTTTTAATGAGCTAATGGATAAACATTTTAATTTTTTTCAGCTTTAATTTCTAATGCTGTAAATATTGGTAGATCTAACTTAGATAAACAACAGTCATTTGGACTCTACCATTATTTTTAAGAGTTTAAAGAGGTCCTGAAAACAAACCATTTGAAAAACATTGAGCTAAGATTTTGGCACTGGAACCTATGAAATCATTGCCTTGCTCACTGACTTCTAAACAAAGCTATCATTTCTGGGGATTGGAATAGCGTGAATTTTATGGGTAATTTTAATATAATGGGCTCGAGCTTTGTAGATCTAGTCGTGAAGCCCATGTGGAGCCTTCATGCCAACTCTCTGCATGTTCCAGCCACTGTTTTAAGGGAAGATTTTCTAAGCCCTCCCAAGATTTGATTGTAAATTCTAAAGATTAAGTCGTGCTGGGCAGATACCGAGGGTACTCTGCATTGGAAGGGGAGGGGGAGGATTTGAATTACATCCAGCACTGGAACCAAGATGGCTTTTCCTCTTGGGATCCCGAGCCACTGGAGGGAATCCTCTCATCCTACTGGAGAGGCATTGGAGTGTCCCAGGTCCTTAACAGGCATAACAGTGCGAGAGAAGTCTATAGTGAGCGCAGAGCTGGAAGGCAGGAGCTTCCGTAAGACTTATGGTGATGGGCAGTAATGCTTAGGTGAGGTACAGATGGGCTTTGGAGCCTGAAGACCTGAGTCCAAATGTTGCCCCCTCACTTGCAACCTGTGACTTTTGGCAAATAGTTCACTGTCTCTGAGCCTTCTGAAAATACCAATATTTTTAGGATGACTGGGAGAAATAGATGAAGTGGTTGATGTAAAGCATAGAATACAGTGCATGTCACTTGTGGGAAATATTAGCTATTTTCCTTTCCCTGTCCCCAGCTTGCTCTGTGATGCTAGGGACTCAGAGAATAGAGGAGCGTAAGCCATCCTCCTCCCATTTAGCAGGGCACAGTGTTCAGCATGTGGCACTAGAAATCCTGGGGGGTGTTTATTCCTTGTTAAATGCTATGTGTTATTTAATTTTTGCTTCCTTGATCTGCCACAGAGAGCCTCCGGTATTGTGCTCAGAGCCTAGAGTAAAAGAGAACAGAGTTCAGAGTCCCTCCTGTGTCCTTGCTGTGGAATTGGTTTCCACTTTACCCCATAGCTCCAGGGTCGCACTGGGGTGCGGTTAGAAACTTGTGGGTTCAGGACTCAGTTGCATCTTTACTGCAGGAAGTCCCTGAAATAGTATAAGACAGTGAGGTGCCTGAAGGCATGGCCGCAGTGTCACATTCTCAAGGCTCAGAAGCAGACAAGCTCCTCCTTTGCTCTGCATTTAAACCCTTAAAATGCATGACCCACCAGGACTGACTCAGCATGATGGGAAAAGGAAAAATGGAGGTTAGTCAGCACCGAAGTACAGACTGTTGAATCTAACTTTCCATTTTGGACCAGGGGGAGCATTCTGGACAAGTTCCTCCCTGGCGTTTAAGCAGGGAGAGCTGAGAGCCTCCTGCCTTGCCTTCTGGTACAGGCCCCCGCCGCGGGCTCAGCTTCCCTCAGTGCAGCTGTCTGGTGGGCCGTACCCCCCAGGTCTGAGGCCACTGTACACTCTGACCCAGAGCTGTAACCTAAGAAAAGAAGGCGGTGTCTTCTGGGAAGCTGGATGGCATTGCTTCATTTGTACACATCTCCAGGAGGTCCCACAACAGCACTCCCTTGAGCTTTCTCCCGTTTACACTGGGTAGACTGGTGTTTTTTTTTTAAACTCTCCTTGGCAGGGACTTGCACGCGTGTTGTCCCAGAGCCTCATTACTCCAGGGTACGAAGCATCCCTAAAAGCCACGGAGGGACTGGCCAAGGCCTAGCTTGGAGGAAGGAACCCAACACGGCCTCGCCAGGATCTTGTGGAAACACAGCCTCCTCCTGCCTAAAGAACTGCCTGTGCACTAAGGGTCCCTTCTGTGGTCTGGGCGAGGTGACATGAGGTGAGGATAAGTACGGCATAGCTGCCATCTGGGAGTTGGGGGAAAACACAAGTTGGCTATTGGTGCCGTGATCTTCTGCCAAGAGCAGATGGTTCTGTGAGATCAGCCTTTTGCAGGCAGCAGCAAATGGCCTGCCCCAGAATAATGGTAATAGCTAATGATGTCTGAGCACCTCCCCGTGCAGGCACTGTTGTGAAAGCTTTATGCATGTTAGCTCATTTGGTTCTCAAAACAACTCCATGAAGTAGGTACCGGTATCACCTCCATTTTACATCTCCATTGACTGAAGCGCAAACTGGACCCAGAGAAGTGATTTATAGCACGGAAGTCACTCAGCTGTAAGTGGTAGAGTGACATTCAGAGCCTGGCAGCCTGGCTCCGGAAGATGCTATTAAGCACTCAATGTGCTGCCTGAGAAAGATGAGGAGGAGGTGATCAGTGTCACCTTGCGCTGTCAGGAGCTTACAGGTGGGTAAGGGCATGCCACCCTGGGAGCCGTCACACTAAGCCAAGCAGGCCAGGTCTTTATTACTGTGAGTTTCAAGTCCTTGCTGCGACATGGATTTTACTAGACAGCAATAAGGGCTTAGTAGTGGTAACAGTAGTATTAGCAGTAATACTAACTGTCATTGGGAGCTCCTACTGCTATCAACTATACTAATTAGTTTCCTCACAATCACTATCTCATTTAATCCTCATGACTACTCTCTGTGGTTTGGATATCATCTGTCTTGTATGAGTGAGGAAACCCAGGCTCAGAAGGGTTAAATAATATGGCCAAGGGTACAGCTTATAGAGAGCTGGGCCTCACACCCAAGAGTGCCTGGCCCCAGATGCCAAACTCCTAATAACTGGGCATGCTGGCCGTATTGCTTTTAATCTCTTCTGAAGGATTAGATGAACCCAGAGGGCATTTGGGCTTGTGCCCAGGGGCCTGTAAAGAACTGTCATCTTCTCAGACGGGATATGGAGCTGTGCTGAGTTCTCTCCCCTATCCCGGCCTCTGTGATGTCTTCCATAGGGAAGTGGAGAGCCGGAATCCTGCCCCCGCACTCCGACATTTTACTGGCTTTAATCTGGAGATTTCTCTCATTTGTCAGGAAGAGGAGATGAGCCAAACAAAAGCATACATAGTCTTTACAATAAAGACTAGGTCTGAAAGACAATATTTTTGTTTTGTTTGTTTTTGTTCCATAGTTGCAAAGCTAAGATAAAATAACAGTCCTTTATAGAATGAAGAATAGTTTGGCACATGCTACTTGGTACAAAAAAATCAAGGTTCCCAGGGATGCAAAGTGGCACACCTTTTTAGAAAACAATGTGGCAATACCATCATTTATGCATATATCCCCTTGGTGCAAGCATTTCTCCTGGGAAGTCATGCTGGGGGATACTTGCAAATGGACACAGAATTGCACAGAAACATGAAATCACTGCAGTGGGGGCTATAATAATAGAATTGAGAGCAACACAAATGACCACCTAAATCATTGTTTATGGTTAAATAAATTATGTCATAGTCATACTATGCAATAGTTTAAAAGCATCTACTGATTTACACTTTCTATTATATTTAGGTCACCAAGATAATTGTTAAGTTGGAAAAAAGTCATCAAACAGTAATTCTAGGGCCAGGCGCGGTGGCTCACGCCTGTAATCCTAGCACTCTGGGAGGCTGAGGTGGGCAGATTGTTTGAGCTCAGGAGTTCGAGACCAGCCTAAGCAAGAGCGAGACCCCATCTCTACTAAAAATTAGAAAGAAAGTAATCGGACAACTAAAAGTATATAGAAAAAATTAGCTGGGCATGGTGGCACATGCCTGTAGTCCCAGCTACTTGGGAGGCTGAGGCAGAAGGATCGCTTGAGCCCAGGAGTCTGAGGTTGCTGTGAGCTAGGCTGATGCCATGGCACTCTAGCCCGGGCAACAGAGTGAGACTCTGTCTCAAAAAAAAAAAAGAAAAAAAGAAAAAAGAAAACAGTAATTCTAGTAAGATTACATTTATATTAAAACATGTGTATATGTGCAACCATATGCATGTATTAACACATAAATAGAAAGCATATAGTTCCCATGGTTATATCTGGGAAAGGGTGGAGTGTAGGTTTTCCCATTTTTCTGCATATTCTTATATATTGATCAACTCTTTTGCAACAAGAGTCTATTTATGTATGACACGGATGTGTTTTAAGAACTAATATCTGGCCAAAACAGAAAAATAATTTAATATACATAATATTGTGAATGTATAATAATGTAAATATATAACACAAATCACAGTCCCAAGATTTTTGCCTAGAAGTAGCTGAAAGTGGCCAGTGGTCTCCTGGCCACAGACATGATTTCCCTGGTTGGTTTCCCTATACTGTTCCAGTCTCTGCTCCTCAGGAATGGCAGGAGTATTATCATGGCCTCCATGGGCTGGAGCACTATCGTAAAGCCACAGGATGTATTTAATAGAAAGAAATGTAAAATCTCATATTGAGTTTTTTAAAAATAAATTATACAGTGTAATTAAAGACTGAGCTGGCTACCAAGTCCTATATTAAAAAGACGAAGATTTTAATTGGTCATAATCTTACTAGAATACAGATATCTTAACAGTGGGATGTGGAAGTCTTAAAACAAGCCAAAAACTTAGTTTGCATTAAAAGGAACACCTATGTGTGATGGGAAGTAACCACATCCCTCTGGGCTGGACAGGAAGTCCCCTTTGGGATATTGTGTTCAGTTTCAGGCACATGCTTAGATGGGCATATTGAAAAACTACATTGCCCAGAAGGCACAGGTAAGGAACTGGGGCATTTGTAATTGACGGAAGGCTGGCTCAGAGGCAGCAAGACAGCCATCTTCAAACATGTTACACGAAAGGAGAATTAGCGTTGATTTATGACACTCCAAAGAGAGGCTCTGGGTTCAGCAGAAGGCAAGAAAGTTCATGCAGATTTGTTCTTAATCTTGGGAAGAACCTCCTAACATCTAGAGCTTTCTAACCAAAGCAGTCCAACAATAGAACAGACCACAGCTGAGACATGGTCACTTCAGTAGCAGAAGGGAAAAGTCCCACTGGGAGTCAATCGTCACGAAGCTGATGTGTAATTATTCAGCCCTCGTGTTCTCTTTTGAGATTGTGTAGGGAGGACTAACTGCTTAGGTTATTTAACTATCAATTATTTTCTCAAGCTCTGGATGCAACTACAGTTTTTAACCTGAATTTTTGTCCATCTGTGGAAGGAGAAGAAAACCTGGGAGGAAATGCAGATCTAACACTAAAAACTAAGAGGTTAATGAAGAAGAAGAAGAAAAAAAAAAAGATTGGAATGTGGATCCCAACCACCGAAAACCTGGAAGCTGTACCAGCCAACATGCCCATGGCTAGATGATGTGATTTGGCTAAGCCCAAATGTACATTCTGTCTTTTTCAGGGTGGTTGGGGGTGGGGGTAGTTCACCTGGTGTTGCTTTATGTATTTTCTTGGTAACTTGGGAAATATTTATTTTTAAAAAATGAAAACCAGTATCCTTCATCTGCCTAGAGGTTTTCTGGGCTTGGTCAAAAAATTAGTAAAATTTTTCTCTGCTGTTCAAAGTCATGGACAGCAGGCTCCCTGCTCCACAGTTAGAAAAGCAAATTTCCCCAAGCTGGATGGGGTGGTGGTAGGAACCCAGGGAACAGCGTGCAAAAGCAGCCACGGACCTTGGCGTCCCTTCCCCACAATCCCTGATCACTACGGTTATGGTGCAGCCCCAGGGTTTGATATTTTGTTCCTTCTCCTTTACCTCAGTTGTTCCCTCTCCCTGGCCTCTTTCCTTATTT
>RJWJ010046954.1:0-11160 GCA_004363605.1 Indri indri
CCTTCTTTAAGCCTCAGTTGCATCATCTGTAAAGTGGGGATAAAATGGCATAGAGCAGAAGCGTTCCTTGAGATGGTGCTCATAGAGTGCTTAACAGAGCTACCAGCACCGAGTAGGGCTTCATGAATGTTAACTATTATTTATGTTCTCTTATTACCTTCTGTCTGGAATATAAGCTAGTGGCCCCACTATGCAGGGAACAAGCTCATTGCTATTCAGGTCAATGAGGGTGGCAGGAAAATGCAAATAAATAAAATCTGCAAAGGACTAAAATTTCTGTTTAATTATAGACTTCCAGACATTCAAGAATGGAAAGAACATCAAAGGTTGTCACATCCAGCCCCTCATACTCTATTTCCCCAAGGCAGGGCAGGAGGGTATCAAGTGGTGACTTTCAAACTACTGTGGCCACTATTAATATCTTATTCAAATTCAGATTCCTGGGCCCCGGCTCTGCAGAGGTGCAAAAGCATTCAGTCTGGAGTGCGGCTCAGGAATCAGCATTTTAATCAGTGCCCTAGGAGTGTTCTTGGCTTCAGTTACGGAAGCATTGGCTGCTAGGTTAAGATCACGGGTTTTGTAACAGTGTGGGCCAGGGTCCTAGTGCACCATACGCTGTCTGGGGGACGGGGACCCCTCAGAGTAGCGTCTCTCAGCTTGAGTTTACTTGGCTGTGAGCTGGAGATATTAATAACACATCTCTCTTGGGATTGCCGGAGGCGTTATATAAGACAGTTCATAACACGCAGGCTTGGACCTGGCACGTAGCAGTTATGCACAGATATTAAATATCCTTACTCCTGAACCAATCACATGGACACCTGCCTCTCCTGCAACGCCTCTCACAAAGGGGAACCCATGCCCCCCTAAAATAGCCTTTTTCATCTCCAGCCTTCTCTGCCTGAGAAGGCTCTCCATTTTTTTTTTTTTTTTTTTCTTTAGAAGACTCTCTTTATAGTGAGCTGAAATCTCCTTCCTTCTTCCTGATGCCTGGAAGTTCAATCTCTGTTCTCAGGGTCCAAGTTGCACAAGCACCTTCTTTTATAGGCCAGAACCTCAACTATTAGAAGACATAAATCCGTCCCCCAGGCAGACTATTCCCCGGTTATACAGACTGGGGAGCGCCCCAGGTCTTGTCTCCAAGGAGACAAAGCAAGTCCAGGTGTGGGTGACCTTGGCAGTTTCTGCTGTTCCGAGTGCACAGCGTCTAACCCCATTTGTCGGTAGGTTGTCAGGCTCCAGAGAAGCCCAGAGCTGCAGGGCCCAGCCATCTGGGACACGGCCGAGGGCTGCCCGCTGTCAGTGTCCTTGACTGAGTTCCCCAAACAAGGTGGACCCTTGTTACAACCCGGCCCTTTGCTGGTTAGCCTTGCAGACGTGTCTCCCTAGGAAGAAGTCTTCGTGTACTGGTTGGAAGCGTGGGGGCGGGCGGGGGGGGAGGGACTGATATTTAACAAAAGCCTCAGCTCTCTCCGCCCTGCAACCCCCTAACCCAACCCACCATCACCTCTTGCCACTGGTCATGCAGCCTCCTCTCTGGCCATCTTTCTGTATTAATCATGCCTCTGATTTTCTGTATTCTGACGTTTTGACATCCTGGGGCCTTGTTGATCCCGCCCAGGATTAATTAATTCCTAGAGATAGCCAACAGCTCGCTGGCCAGAGCTCCTTTCATGTACAAACCAACCAACGCAGAGGCTCACGTCCCCAGTTGCCTGCTTTAACAGGCTCTCCCAGGGTTCTCAGACTCAGGGCCACAGTCACCTGCCCTAATCACCCCAGAACCAGGCACTAGACAACTAGGGAGGGCCCCTCTGCCCCGGAGTCTGATGAAATGATTCAAACCAGCCAATCCTAGCCCTGCTCACGCCGACTCGCCTGTTTCTTCCCTCAGAAACCACAATAAAGGTTCCCGCTCTTGTTTCTCTCCCTTCTCTCTTGAAAACCACAATTTGCCCCCTCCCTCTGCCTCCTGACTTCCCCAGGTGGCCCCCAGGTGTGGCTTGCTCTTCTTGGATCTGTCAGTACAACAAAGTGCATCTCTTCGGAGACAGTCGTCTGCTGAGCTCTTGGCCTTGCCCTACCTAAATAATAATAAGCCCATGTTTTGAAATACTTTGCACCATGGATTCCTCCTCTTGCAGGGGAATGTGCCTGGGTGACCTTCTCGAAACTCAACTCTGATTGTCTTCCATCCTCTCGCTGCCACTCGAAACCCTTCCATGGCATCCTGGCGGTCTCAGGATGACACACAAAGTCCTCACTCAGGTCTCCGGAGCTTGGCGCGATCCAGCCTGTCTCCGACCTCCACCGCTTGGTCCTGCCTCCTGGCCTTAGCGGGTCTCTCGACCCTCCCCCGATCCGCATGTGCGTGTGACTGTCCTTGTTCCCTTGACCTCAGCCTTCCCAGGGAGGTCTTCTCTGACCACGCCCCTCTCTACCGCTTCCTTATGTTTGCTTCCTTCTCAAGGTACGTTTCATCTGCAAATGTGCAATAACGTACTTGTTTACACGAATATGAACAATCTCCCCGACTATAGCATCTGCTTCATGAGGGCGGGGACCATGTCAATTTCACCCCTCATCGTGACGCAGCGTTGAGACACAGTCAGCCTTCCATAAACGCTCACGCCTGGAATCCTAGCACTTTGGGAGGCTGAAGCGGGAGGATTGCTTGAGGCCAGGAGTTTGAGACCAGCCTGAGCAAGAGTGAGACCCCCATCTCTACAAAAATATCTAAAAGTTAGCCAGGCATAGTGGCGCACGCCTGTAGTCCCAGCTACTCGGGAGGCTGAGGCAGGAGGATCACGTGAGGCCAGGAGTTTGAGGTTGCAGTGAGCTATGATCGTGCCACCGCGCTCTACCCAGGCGACAGAGCCAGACCATATCTCAAAAAAAAAAAAAAAAAAAAACCAAACAGAAAAATGCTTATTGAAATACTGAATGATTGTGCTTGACTCTCCCAGATGCCCTCTGCAGGTTGACTCCTTTAATCTCCATGGCAACCCTGCCAAAGTAGGAATTACCGTCTCCATTTTACAAGAGAGGACACTGAGACTCAGAGAGGTGCAGTCACCTACCCAGAAGAGCCACACAGCTGCTGAATAGTGTGGGTGGGGGATTCACACCCCAGCCAGTCTGTTTGAGAGAGGGGGGCTCTTTTCTTTCCTGTGGGCAGACCACCTGGCTTCGCACAGGGCTCCCGAATACCACCGGGAGATAATCACAGTTTCGTGTGAGCTTCCTTTTCAGTCTGATAGATTCAGGAACTGAAGGGCTAAAAGTCCAGAAGCTCAGATGAAAAGAGAGAAAACTTCCTTAAAATACCCTCATCAAGGCACAGGCCCTAATTTAAGGCACTGAGGTAAATTATGTGATGGTACAAACAAGCTCTTTAAGTTGACAGCTATTTCCTCAAGCTCTTCTCTTCCTTAAATAGCAAAATTATATAAAACAAATGTTCCCTGCTATTTCGGTAAATTACATGCTATATATATATGTATACAACAAATGGTGAGAGATTGTGAGCCAGCCTGTTTTGAAGCCTTCATATACTTAACATATGCCATTGCTATTTTCTTTTTCTTTCATATGACATTTTTTTTTTCCCTTTCTGAAATCTTGGCTCATGCAGTTGATAAATACTTTTAGGAACCCGACTGATTCAAAATGTAGCCGGGCTTTCTGAGTACTGTGCAATTAAATGTCAAAGGTCCCTCTTTATCTCTGTTTTAAAGCAAACTTTAATAAACAAAGGTGCCCTGGCTTCCAGCGCTTTGCCAGAGAAGAAATGCGAACAGATTCTCGCTTAAAATTGCAGGAAGGCCGGGCACAGTGGTTCATCCCTGTGGTCCCAGCTACTCCGGGGACTGAGGCAGGATGACCCCTTGGGCCCAGGAGTTTGAGGCTGCAGTGAGCTATGATCATGCCACTATACTCCAGCCTGGGCAACAGAGCCAGACCCTGTTTAAAAAAAAAAAAAAAAGAAAGAAATTGCAGGTACCTAAGCCATTTTCTCAAAGTCCCATTTTGCAAGTGTCAATATACTCTATACTCAAGGTAGAGAGGTGATTTGGATGAAGCAGTTTGGAGGGAAGCTAATATTTACTCAATACCCAGAATTTTCCTGTTCATCAAGTTCATTCAGTTAATCTTTTTTTTTTTTTTTTTTTTTGAGACCGAGTCTCACTCTGTTACCTGGGCTAGAGTGCTGTGGCATTAGCCTAGCTCACAGCAACCTCAAACTCCTGGGCTCAAGTGATCCTCCTGCCTCAGCCTCCTGAGTAGCTGGGACTACAGGCATGCGCCGCCATGCCTGGCTAATTTTTTCTATATATACATTTAGTTGTCCGGCTAATTTCTTTCTATTTTTAGTAGAGACGGGGTCTTGCTCTTACTCAGCCTGGTCTTGAACACCTGACCTCACGCAATCATCCCCCTTCGGACTCCCAGAGTGCTAGGATTACAGGCCTGAGCCACCGCACCCAGCCTTCTTTTTCATTCTTTCTTTTTAAAGAAGCTATATATGCACTGGAAAAAAAAAAAAAAACCAGAAGATGGGAAAATAAATACCCCAAAATGTTAACAGTGACTCCCTCTGGGGTTGGGTGTTGGTGATGGCCGCGTGACAATGTGAACCTTCTCATTCACATGTCCAGCCAAGACGAGAGCTTGACAGCTCAGGTTCTCCACGCCCGGCCTTGCCAAGGAGTGGAGTTTCAGGTGTTTGCAAAATTGCTATGATTTTATCTGTCTTTTCTTTTCCAGAACTTCGCAGCAGCACATATGTCCTCTGTGCTTCTGAAATCCAAAGATTTACCCTTTCTATACCAGAGCACAAGTTAGTCTTTGGTGAAACACATGGGATAATGCAAGAGTTAACAATAATAGCAATATTTTGTACCAAATTTGATCAAATTTGCCCTCCAGTTGATCATATAACCCCTCTGCTAGACATGCCCCATGACACCCCCAGACTTTTTTCGAAGTCCCGGTGGAAATGACTCTTACACCATTCAGCATTGCTCTCCCGTTCATGGGTAGAACACACCCGTCCTGTGAGTGCTATAACCCCCAAACCCACTGCAGGGCTGGAAAACAGCAGGAGTTTTGCGTTTGGGAGTGAGAAATTTGGAAGGAGACAGGAAATTTTGCCTCTGAGTCTCAGATGAAGAAATTGCTCCTTAGAGAAACTAAGGCTTCTCCCAGAGTAACAAGAAACAGTATGGTTGGAAGGACCACATTGCATGAGAGTGGGATCCATGGGGTCTCAAACTCAAATGCCTACAGGGCCAGACAAATGGGGCAAAGTGCCAAGTGGGAGGAACACAGAACAAGTGTAAGGATAAGTGGCAAAAGACCCTAAGGATGGAGATAATTTGGAGAAGAAGAGACGGTGGTCAACTGTGGAGTGTATATCCCATCTAAAGGGGGCCCCGTTGTTCAGATCTAACCACAATTCCCATGCAGGAATATGGGCCCTAGATGGCCAGATAGTCTACTCTTTCAAGAGGCACTGGGATTCTGGCTTTTTATGTGAATTCTTCCAATTTTAAAATTTTGGCATCCACTTTAAAATTATTTAAAAAAAATATGTATGGGCAAATGTTTGTGGGCTTAATGTGACCTCTAGATGACCAACTTGTTAATGAGTCTAAATTCTGAAACAATGTACTTGCAAACAGTATTTAGGTCTAGAACAGAGATATCCTCGTTCGCACAGTCTATCATGTGAATAGGGCACCCTGGAATTGCGTAGTGCCCAACCTGCCCAACTGTACATGGCAGTACAGATATATAATTCTTTAAGTTGTCATTCCCCCACCGACCCCAGTCCAACTCAACAGAAATGCCAACCCCCATCCATCAACCCTCCAAACCACGGAAAAAGTCTTTCACCTGTCTTAGGTGCTAGAGATGTGCAGCAAGGCCATCGAGGGGAAGTTCCACCCATCTTGACCAGATTTGCTCTGTTCTCTAGGGTGGTGAAATTCCGTCGCACAGGCGAGAGTGCAAGGTCAGAGGACGACACGGCTTCAGGAGAGCATGAGGTCCAGATTGAAGGGGTCCGCACGGGCCTAGAGGCCGTTGAACTGGACGATGGGGCAGCTGTGCCCAAGGAATTTGCCAATCCCACTGACGGTGAGGGGGCCCTGCAATGGGGGCATCAGCCCAGGACACGGTCAGGGGCTCTGAGGCTCCAAGGTTGCCTCCCCAGTGGGTGACCTCAGAGGGTTCTTGTGAAGGGGCAGTGAGGAGGGCCCAGAGGGCCCAGGGGTGCCGCTGGAAGTGTGGGCTGGGCTTACACGGCTTACTTCAGCAGGCAAGATTACATCACAGTCCCTGCCAGTGGGCATCATCGCTTAACACTTGGCTGAGGATGGCGGCAACAATCGTGATCATGATGATGATGGTGGTGAGGATGATGATGGTGATGATGATGGTTATGATGGTGGTGATGATGATGGTGGTGATAACGATGATAGTGGTGATGGTGATGAAGGTGATGGTGATGATGACAGTGATGATGATGGTGGTGACGGTGATGGTGATGGTGGCGATGAAGGTGATAGTAATGATGACAGGAATGATGATGGTGGTGGTGATGGTGATGATGGTGATGATGGTGATGGTGATGATGATGATGATGATGGTGGTGCTGAAGGTGGTAGTGATGATGACAGTGGTGATGACGATGATAAAGTGATGATGATGTTGGTTATGACAATAGTGTTGACGGTGGTGATGACAATGACAATGGTATGGGAGCAGCTGACATTGGCTGAGGATCTACTCTGTGCCAGGCACTGTTGTAAGCACTTTACATGTTTTACCCATTTAATTCTCACAATAGCTCCAGTTGGACCTGTCATCATCTGTCCCATTTTGTAGATGAGGAAACTGAAGCACAGAAGGTTTAAGTATCTTGCTTGGGGTTAGGAATGAGCCAAGCTGGATTTAAATCCAGGCAATCTGGCCTCAGAGCCCACGTCTTACCCATGACCTTGTGCTGCCTCTGAGTAGAGCTGGTCAAATCGGGGACCTGAGGTGGTGCTGTGGGACCTGGTCCTCACCACCCGATGCTGATGGATGAAAAGATATCGTGCATTCCTAAAAGGTCCCAGACTCCCAATATAAAAGAGGACCAATGACCTGAACCCAAAGCCTGTGGTTGGCAGATCTACAGAGGCAATGACTGGGAGGCAAGGGGGAGACAGTGGTTAGGGACAGGCTTTACTCTCAGGCTGATCCGGGCTCAACTCTCAGCTCTACAAAGTGCCAGGTGTGTAGCACAGGGAGAGTCCACGACCTCCTCTGTAAAGTGGGGCTAATACTAGGCCTTAACTGATAGGGTTGTGATGGGGATTGAATGGAATCATGCACATCTAGCTCTCAGCACAGTGCCTGGCACACAGTGAGTACTCAGCAACTGCACCATAATATCGTCATGACTGTTGTTATTATTTTATTATTTTTTGTTTTTATTTATTTATTTATTTATTTTTGCGATAGAGTCTTGCTCTGTTGCCCAGGCTAAAGTGCCGTGGTATCAGCCTAGCTCACAGCAACCTCAAACTCCTGGGCTCAAGCGATCCTCCTGCCTCAGCCTCCCGAGTAGCTGGGACTACAGGCGCACACCACCACCCCTGGCTAATTTTTTGTTTCTATTTTTAGTTGGCCAGCTAATTTTTTCTATTTTTAGTAGAGACAGGGTCTTGCTCTTGCTCAGGTTGGTCTCGAACTCCTGCCCTCAAGTGATCCTCCCGCCTTGGCCTCCCAGAGTGCTAGGATTACAGGTGTGAGCCACCACGCCCGGACTCTTGTTATTTTTTGATGATATTTTTGCTGGAGGAAACCACAACCTGCTAGTGTGATGACATCAGCTCACACTTCCGGAGAAAATTATGATTGACATGCAAGGCCCATGGTTGAAAGAAAGAAAGATGACAACTCTTAGCAGAGACTGATGAGATGCTTGGAGGCTGGGAGGGGCCACCCAGCATCTTCCCTTAGTATTTTTATTTTTTAATTAACTTTTCATTTTCGAATCATTTTAGACTTACAGAAAAATTGCACAAGTGATACAGACAGCTCCCATATACCCTTCACCCAGCCTCCCTTAATGTTAACATCTGACCTAACCATGATATTAATACATTTGTCAAAACTGAGAAATTGACACGTACACTATTAGCTAAACTCTAGACTGCATTCGGATTTCATCAGTTGTCTCATTCGTGCTGTTCCAGGCTATGATCCACCATACCACATTGAGTTTAGTCTTTTAGTATTTTTCAAAACACTTATTAGCTTATAAATTATATCCGTATTTTTTCTGAGCATAAAAATGACACCTGTTTATTTAGAAAGCATTCAGACATTATAGAAATGTCCAGAGTAGGAAGGTGAGTGTTGTTCTAAAAGATGGCCTTGTTAATGGTTTGTAAGACATCCACTCAGTCTTTCTCCCTTACCTAATTTTATCACAAAGACCACTCTTCCAGTACGTACCTTTCCATGACTTGTCTTTTTTACGTAAGAATATAGCATGCACATCATTCTATCTGAGTGCAGATGGAATTCTGCTTTTAAAAAGTATTTATTTTTTCCTGGCTATGGAAGTAATAAATTGTAAAAGGAAGAAATTAAAAGTCTCGTGTGACTTCTCCCTCCCTCCCTCCACAGACAACAAAAATAAAACTATAATTCAAAGCCTTATATATATTCTATGGATATACACACATATATGCATATACATACATTTCCTTTTATTTTAACTTTTTTTCCTGAAATGAGAAGGAAGCATACATTTCCAAGAGTAGAAGCTTACTAAATATTTTGTTGTCCATCTTCTGTTTTAAAAAATTAATTAACAATATATTATGTACATCTTTCTATCTATATCTACACATTCTTTTAAACAGTTGGGTCATATTTCTTAGTGTGATACTTAATAATTTTAATGTATTATATATATCATAGTTTATTTAACCAACCTCCTGTTGATAGACATTTGGGGTTTTCCAGTTTTCCCTATTGTAGACAATGTCACAATGGCAAGATATCTCCACACCGGAATATTTTTCTAGGATAAACTCTAGCCCAGTAGCATGTGCTGCCTTTAAAAGCTTCCCTGGCGACTGCCCCAGACACTCTCACGTTAGGATAGCTGCAAGGTGCACTGATTCCTTCCTTCCCTCCCCTTTCTTCTTCCCAGATACTTTCATGGTGGAAGATGCGGTGGAAGCCATTGGGTTTGGAAAATTTCAGTGGAAGCTGTCTGTTCTCACTGGCTTGGCTTGGGCAAGTATTTTGGGGGGGACAGTGGCCTTATATGTAGTCTCCAAGAAACCCCCATGCTGCTTAACTGGGTTTCCGTGGTCTGCAAGGAAGGACACAGTTTCTTCCGCACAAGCCTCTGTTTGAATTCCAATCAACAAAATGTATGTGGAGTGGTGATAGGGTAGGTCTGTGCTTGGAGGGAGTTGGCTGTGGCTGGTGATTGTCCTCAAGGAGGAGTTGGAGCTGCTAGCTAATGAAGTGGTTCTCAACCCTTTGTGTTCACGTTTCCTGTGAGCTTATGATGTCGGCTGTGGAGCTCTCCCTAGAAACACATGCCCAGATTAAAAATCTATCTTCTGCTTCAAGGCACTCACAAGCTCTCGTTAGAATCCTCTTAAATAGCTACGGCACACGGAACAGCTAAACCTTTCACGCAGCTGAAATTGATTTTTGTGAATGGCGTGAGACAGCCATCTAACCACACATGATTCCCAATGGATCGCCAATTTCCCCACCTCATCTTCCCTGCTAGTTTGAAAAGCCACCTTTATCACACCCCACATTCCCACGGCCACACAGGTCTGCTTCTGGACTCTCGCCTCCGTCCTGTCGTTCTGTGCGTCTGGTCCCCTAAAGGTGCCCCGATGTTTCACTGCTGCGGCTTCCTACTATGTTTTCATAGATTAAAAGGTCACGCTTGTTAAAATACTGACAATTCTACGTGAACAAATACGCTATACACCAAAGACAAACTAGTCTTTCCTGGCACTAAAGAGAAAAGATCATTGTGTCTCTACTGCTATAAAACTGTTTTTTCTTAGATTTTAGAAATATCGTGTTTTCCTGCTCCATTTAAGGAGTGCCCATATTTTTTAAAAACACACACCTACACAACGCCTGTAACGTGTCTCTTTGTCCGTTCCTGCGTGGTCACACATGGTTTTGCCTGCTAGGGCTTGGAGTATGTTTTGATGGGTGGTAGGGCACTCGGCAGGTGGTAGAAGAGCCGTGTGCCACCCTCTCTCTCTCCAGGGTCGTGGACTTGGCCGGCCGCCCCCGGCGCTGGGCAGGCGGCGTCCTGGCCTCACGGTGTCTCCTTCCTCTCTGCAGATGGCCGATGCCATGGAGATGATGATCCTGAGCATCCTGGCACCGCAGCTGCACTGCGAGTGGCGGCTTCCCAGCTGGCAGGTTGCGTTGCTGACCTCGGTAGGCAGCCCAGCGGCTCTCTCCTACTGCATACCATCCTGGTCCCCCGGAGTGTCCCACGGGATGTCCCCCTCTCTCCTGCTGCCGAGGGCTCGGCAGAAAAGGATTAAGTCCCTGATGGAAACACTGTCCTTAACTTCTGTTATTCCCCTCCCACCTTGCATAATCTGGCAGGTTCGCAGCCAACTCCACCCCAGCCCGGGGTCCAACTACTTGGCAGGGGGTGGGGGTCCCAGATTTCCTGTTCGATTGCTGGGAACTTGAACCCCACCCGCACATATCACTTCAACCTTATAAGCCTCACTTTTCTTGACTGCAAACGGGAGATGCCAATCCCCCTTCTCCTCCCAGGGTGATATCAGAACTGGAAACAACACAGTGCCTGACATATAGTAGGTGTTCAATAAATGGTAGGTAGCTGTTGCTCCCTGGAATTAAGGCTTGAAGGAGACTGTGGCAGAACCCTCGATTTTTGTCAGGGGGAGAGCAGGAGCAACCTTCTAAAAGACAGAGGGGAATGGCCAGTCCAGACAAGAGGATAATAATAATGATAATCACAAAAGTTAATGTTTTTTGAGCACATATGTACATAGGCCTTTACATACATGGTATGTAATATATGCATAATATACATTGCGCTCTTTAATCCTTGCAACCCTATGAGCTAGG
>RJWJ010046955.1:0-11500 GCA_004363605.1 Indri indri
GGCAAACAGGAGGTGGTGTCGGGAGGCCTAGTGAAGACAGGGAATGAGGGTAGGGTGGGAAGGACAGCCCAGCCCCTGGAGGGAGATGGGACCGATGGGACCAAGGGCACACATCACCAACTCTAGCACCTAGCACCTCTGCACCCCTGAAACACATACATACAAATACCCTCCAGCATGAAATCACATCCATACCCTGACATCTGGCCAAAGGAGCAGAGAGCGTCTGCAGTCTCTGGCCTGAACCCCTGCAGTGATCCCCTAAAGCCCTCACCCCATCTGTGATTCCCAGGAACAAGCCTGTCACTTTTTTCTGGAAAAGGAAACCATCTCAAGCAGCCAGGTCTCCATCTGCTTGCCACCCACTGATCGGCCTGGCACAGTCATTGATTGGGTGCTCAGATCATTAGGTTCTTAGTGGGGAGCAGCAGCTGCACTAATGTCGCCCACAGGAGGATTCCCCCGTGAGCACAGACTGCCGCTCTGAGCTGTTATTTTCATGCTTTAAACTAGAATGCTCGCTTTACATAGCCCCGTTATCACACATGTCATACATGAAACAGCCATCGAGTTCTCAGAATCAACTTGAAGGCAGATCCTACATCATGCAGTCTACACCAGATTGTTTTGAAACATGTACGTAACCAGGCAGCTTAGGAATCTCCATGTCTACCAGCTTGGATGGATACTCTCCTCTCTCCTCCCCTCCCTTCTCTCCTACCCTCTCCTCTTCTCCTCCTTTCTCCTATTTTTCTCTGCCATACCAATTTCCCTGGAGTTTTAATTTAGCACTCAGACCACTGGGGCTCAAACTTGCATATTGGAATCACCTGAAGAATTAAAAAAAAATACTGCTGCATGGGTCCCATACCCTTTGTTAATTAATCTTGAGTGTGAGCTTGGCTTTGGAATTTTTATTTATTTTTTTATTATTTTTTTTTATTTTTTATTTTTTTTTATTTTTATTTTTATTTTTTTTGAGACAGCGTCTCACTCTCTTGCCTGGGGCGAGTGCGTGGCGTCAGCCTAGCTCACAGCAACCTCAAACTCCTGGGCTCGAGCAATCCTACTGTCTCAGCCTCCCGAGTAGCTGGGACTACAGGCATGCGCCACCATGCCCGGCTAATTTTTTCTATATATATTTTTACCTGTCCGATTAATTTCTTTCTATTTTTGGTAGAGACGGGGTCTTGCTCTTGCTCAGGCTGGTCTCGAACTCCTGAGCTCAGGACGATCCGCCCGCCTCGGCCTCCCAGAGTGCTAGGATTACAGGTGTGAGCCACCGCGCCCGGCCCGGCTTTGGAATTTTTAAAAGCCACTCAGGTGATTCTGACGTGTAGCCAAATTTGAGAGCCAGTGTCTGAGTAGTGAATCCCAGTGCAATATTCTCAAAGCTATAGCAGAAGGAGCTGACTAACCCCAACTCCCTGCCCTGCCGCTCCCTGTCATTCCTGGTTTACAGGACACGATATTCCGTGCCAGTTTACTTGATCTGAACACTACCAGTGGATGCAGCATGTTGTGTAATACTCTATCTTCCAAATGGCATGATCCAATGGGGGCTCTGATACTGTACATCCAGCTTTTAACTTCTTTCCCCAACTTCACTTTTACGGCACCTTTGGCCAACTTTTTATTTCAACATCAGAGTTCCAGCTGCAATTCTAGGTCCAGTTGTAAGGAATGGGAGAAGCAGAGTAGAGGTTGGCGGAAATATTCAGGCTGTGCACACACCCCCACACACACAATGTGCACAAAACCAGTGAATCAGGCTTAGAAATGGAATTCTGCTGGTGCAGAAATCCTCCGATAGAGAAGAAGGGGCCACACAGTGCTCTAGAATATATCTTTTTGCAGCATTTGTTTGGAGAATTATGGGAAAAAATCTGGAAAAAATCTTGTCTCCAAAGCAGGTCTTGCTCAATGAGCATGGCTGCTTAGAAGGGACCCATCTCCTCCTCCCTGTCCCCATCCAGAGTCCATAATTGGCAAAATCTAAGCAGTAATATGCCCAGGCTAGATTAAATGCTACAACTTTCAGGCTCTTTGAAAATAAAAATGGGCACAAATTTTCAGAAAGTAACTTGGTAATATGTCTCAAGAGCTTGAAATATGTCCAGTTCATATCATTTTATCCAGTTATTTTACTTCTTATCCAAAGGAAATAATAGGAAATGTGATAAAAGATTTATGTACAAAGATCTTCTTCAAAGCGTTGTATATAATTGCAAAAGGTCAGAAGTAACCAGACACTTTCCACAATATAGGACTGGTTTAATATGTCATGGTGGGAAATATACAAAATGTTTAAACTTATGTCTTCAAATCATTTTTAATGATGTGAAAAAATGCTCACAATTTAATGCTAAATGAAAAAATGCATGGAAAATCACTAATTTTGCAGTTTAATCCAATTGGGCCTATATACACCTATTTGGAAAGAGAAGAACACTGGACAGAAATACACTAAAATGTTAACTGTGGTTACCTGGATTGCATGATTATAATTGATTGCTATTTGTTTTTTATGGATTTTCCAAGCTTGTGTTGCATCTATAATCAGAAAAAGAAAGAAAAATGGTTGTTTTTTTTTTTGTAATGAAAAGAAGGGTTCCTTCCTCATTATGACACCAAGCTTCTATCAAAGGCTGATCTCAGAAGTGACCCCAACAGTCATCATCATCATCATCCTCTCACTGTCTGGGCACACAGCGATGCCTTCTAAGCACTTCTCTGCTCTTGGCTACCCTTGAGTCCAACAGCTGCTTTCACGCGGGTCAACCAGGGGAACCTTTCGGTCCCTCTCATGAAGTCCAGCTGAGGGCTGAGGTATGCTTGCTGGACTGTGGGACCTGTTTTGCCCACAAGTGTGTCTATCAGGTGAGGATCATAGGTCATTCATGTAATTCTTCAGCATTATGAACTCAACAGGAGCCTCAGGAATTGAAGAGATCTTGCCCAGCCATGTGAGAGTGCATTCATTCATTCAGTGTAGAGTATTCATTAAGTGTCTTCTATGTGCCAGGCAAGGTTTCCACTCCTACTAACACGGTTATGTATGGGCTGTTATTTGAAGGAGCTGACTGATGGGGCCAAGAAGGCCAGCTTGGGACTAAAGCTTGGGTTCCACATGGAAGAATGGAAGATGGCTCCAGCTTGCTACATAGTCTGTTGGTGGGAGTTTAGGGTCATGGTGTCACCAAAGGGCTCTCTCTGTTTCTTCAGATGGAGGTGATTGTTGGGGACTTTGGGATTGTGGTGGTGCCCCGGGACGCAGCCGACACAGACCGAATCATGAATCACTCCTCAATACTCCGCAAGTACAAAGTGAGTCCTCCATCTCCCCGCGGGTGTATCTCTGGGATGTGACCCTTTCCTGAGAGTCCTGGGAGGGCTTGGGGGTGAGGGATCAAGCGGAGCTTGGTGTGAGGGACCGGCAACCTGCTCTGTCTGTTCTATCCTCAGAACAACATAATGGTGGTGAAGGATGACATCAACCATCCCATGTCTGTTGTCAGCTCAACCAAGAGCAGGTACGTTTGACAAATGGCAGAGAGACCGTGGTTGAACTGGCTTACAAGTTTCCACGCAACTTTCCTCTGTTAAAGGTGACCCTCAGATTCAGGCAGACACCTGCTGCCCCATATTCAGCCTCCTGCTTGGACCTCATTTATTTGTCCCCACCCATTTATTGTTGAAAGGCCGGTGGGGGTTGGGGGGCAGTCCATTAGCTAGTCTTAGCTACTTTGAGGGGAGAAGAGGATGTTTTTAGTTGTGGACTCTTTAGTTTGAGGTGCTTATGGAATAATGTATTAGTAAGGATATAGGCTAAGCTGCCATAACAAAAAGATCCCAATATTAAGAGTTTTAAATAAGTTAGATGTTTAATTCAAAAGGAATTGAATCGGCCAGGCACGGTGGCTCCCGCCTGTAATCCTAGCACTCTGGGAGCCTGAAGTGGGCAGATCGTTTGAGGTCAGGAGTTCAAGACCAGCCAGAGCAAGAGTGAGACCCTGTCTTTACTAAAAAAATATATAGAAAGAAATTAGCTGGACAACTAAAAACATGTAGAGAAAAAATTAGCCGGGCATAGTGGCGCATGCCTGTTGTCCCAGCAACTCAGGAGGCTGAGGCAGGAGGATTGCTTAAGCCCAGGAGTTTGAGGTTGCTGCGAGCTAGGCTGACGCCACGGCACTCTAGCTTGGGCAACAGAGTGAGACTCTGTCTCAAAAAAAAAAGGAATTGAATCTATGACCTCTTCAGTATGAAGCTTCCATCTCTGGGTCCACAGCTGCTGCAGTGACAATTCTTCTCAGCCGGTGGGAAAAGGCAAGGTGAAGCCCATGGCAGGAAGCCTTGTCTTTAAGAAGGTGACCCAGAGTTGTTCATATCACTTCCCTTTGCATCCCACTGGCTCGAGAATGGTGGGACCCTGGGAAATAGAGTTTATAACTTGACAGCTGTATGTCCAAATAAAACTCAGGAGGTTCTATTACTAAACCAAAGAAGGAGAGAATGGATACTAAAGGCCAGTTAACAGTCTCTACCATGAACCCGAAGTGGAAATATCCAGTGGAATGGTGAGATATATGGAATACGGAGGAGGTCTGGAAGTGTAAAGCTGAAAGCCATGAGCATATAAGTGTCAATTAAAATTCCAGGTATGGATGAGCTCATGGAGACGGTCAAGAAGAGAAGAAGGCCATATTGAACATGCAAACATTCTAGCACTTAAAAGAAGACTAAGGAGCAGTCAGAAAGCACCAGTAGTGGTGGCCCAGAAACTAAGGCAGGAGAGGGTACAAAGATGGGGAGCATTGTCATCTGTATCACATGTTTCAGACAAATCAAAGGAGCACAGGACTTTAAAAGTCCACTGGACTCTTCCCTGGGAGGCAATTACGGGACACTTGCAAGAGTAGTATCAACTAGGTCAGGTGCAGTGGCTCACGCCTGTGATCCTAGCACTCTGGGAGGCTAAGGCAGGTGGATCATTTGAGCTCAGGAGTTCGAGACCAGCCTGAGCAAGAGCGAGACCCCGTCTCTACTATAAATAGAAAGAAATTAGCTGGACAACCAAAAATATAGAAAAAATTAGCCTGGCATGGTGGTGCATGCCTGTTGTCCCAGCTACTCAGGAGGCTGAGGCAGGAGGATTGCTCAAGCCCAGGAGCTTGAGGCTGCTGTGAGCTAGGCTGACGCCATGGCATTCTAGCCCAGGCAACAGAGTGAGACTCTGTCTCAAAAAAAAAAAAAAAAAAAAAGAGTAGCATCAACTGCAAGGTGAGCACAGAAACCCAAGGAGAATGGACAGTGCGGGGAGAGGGGAAGGCTGTGATTCCAAACACAGCTGCACACTAGAATCACCATGAAGAGTTACCCAACAGTACAAATTCCTGTGTCCCATTCAGCCCCATCATAATTTGTGGGGGTTGTGCTTAGGAATCTGCTTCCAGGATGAATCTGATGAAGCTGGGATTGGCATTTGGAAACCACAGGTATAGACACTTTTTCCAAAAAGCTTTACTATGCAGGGAGGCACTTAGAGATCTAGCTTGCAAGGTCAAGACAGTGTATGCATTGAAAGGCAGTGAGCCATTTTCCAGGGAGATCTCACAGGCAGGGCTCAGATGCCTTTCAGAATCTAGATATCTGGATGAGTATATGAAGTTTTACAAATAGCTTATTGGGGCCTGAAATTCTCAAGACTATCATATGAGGAGAGAACAGGAAGCAGCTAGACTAAGGCTGGAGAAAAACTGCAGAAACCAAAGTTTATCACTGGAGTCCTTCATGCCTGTTGGTGCCTCCCCTCCACGGGCTAACAGACGACGGCTCCTACAGGAAGGAAAAGATGTGGCCAGTCACAGGAACCCCCAGAAGATTCATTTTCATGAGACAATCATGCAGAGGAACACAAGAGATGAAATAAGAAAAGCTAATACAGTTCTAAGAAGGAAGTTTATAGCAATAAGTGCCTACATTGAAAAAGAAGAGGCCGGGCGCGGTGGCTCACGCCTGTAATCCTAGCACTCTGGGAGGCCGAGGCGGGTGGATCGCTCAAGGTCAGGAGTTCGAGACCAGCCTAAGCAAGAGCGAGACCCAGTCTCTACTATAAATAGAAAGAAATTAGCTGGACAATTAAAAATATATATACAGAAAAAATTAGCTGGGCATGGTGGCACGTGCCTGTAGTCCCAGCTACTCAGGAGGCTAAGGCAGTAGGATCGCTTCAGCGATCTGTATCACATCTGTATCACATGTTTCACACAAACCAAAGGAGCACAGGACTTTAAAAGTCCAGTGGACTCTTCCCTGGGAGGCAATTACGGGACACTTGCAAGAGTAGCATCAACTAGGTCAGGTGCGGAGTTTGAGGTTGCTGTGAGCTAAGCTGAAGCCACAGCACTCTAGCCCGGGCAACAGAGTGAGACTCTGTCTCAAAAAAAAAAAAAAAAAAGAAGAAAGATCTCAAGTCAATAGCCTAACATTATGCCTCAAGGAACTAGAGAAAACAAAACAAAATTAAAACCAAAGTTAGCAGAAGGAAGGAAATAATACAGACCAAAACAAAAATAAAGCAAATAGAGAATAGAAAAACCATAGGAAAAATTAATAAAAGTAAGAGTTGGTTTTTTGAAAAAATAAACAAAATTGATAAGCCCTTCTCTAGACTAAGAAAAAAAGAAGTCTCAAATATATTAATATAAAATCAGAAGTGAAAGTGGAGACATTACAATAGATGCCTCAGAAATAAAAAGGACCATACAAAACTATTATGAACAATCATATGCCAATAAATTTGATAACCTAGAGGCAATGGATAAATTCCTAAAAAAAAAAAATTCTTCCAAGGTCAAATCAAGAAGAAATAAAAAGACGCAACATACCAATAAAAAAAACAAAAAGATTGATGTAGTAATTAAAAACCTCTCGACAAAGAAAAGCCCAGAACCAGATGGCTTCACAGCTGAATTCTACCAAACTTTCAAAGAAGAATTAATACCAGTGCTTCTTAAACTCTGCCAAAAAATACAGCTGGAAGGACTACATCCTAACATATCTTATGAAGTCAGCATTACCTTGATACCCAAGCCAGACAATGACATTACAAGAAAGGAAAACTATAAGCCAATACCTCTGATGAACATTGATGCAAAAAGCCTCAATAAAATATTAGCAGTGGTGTCTGCCTATAGTCCCAGCTACTTGGGAGGCCTTGGTAGGAGGATGGCTTGAGCCCAGGAGTTCACATCCAGCCTAAGCAACATAGCAAGACCTTGTCTCTTAAGAAAAAATTCAACAACATATCAAAAAGATACATCTGATCAAGTAGGAAATATCAGTCGTATGCAAGACTGCTTTAACATACACAAAACAATCAACGTGATACATCACAATAACAGACTAAAAGACAAAGAACACATGATCATATCAATTGACACAGATAATGCATTCAACAAAGGTCAATATCCTTTCTTCACAAAAACTCATTTAACAGTATAGATATAGAGGGAAAATTCCTCAACATAATAGAAGCCATTTATTTAAAAACCCACAGCTAACCTTATAAGCAATGGGGAGAAACTTAAAGCTGTTTCTCTAAGATCTGGTAGAAGACAAGGATGTCCACTCTCACCGCTTCTATTCAACATAGTACTGGAAGTACGACCAAGAGTATTTAGACAAGAAAAAGAAATAAAAGTTATCTAAATGGGAGAGGAAGAAGTAAAATTATCTCTATTTGCAGACATGACCATATATGTAGAAAACCCCAAAGACTTCACCAAAAACTGTTAGATCTAATAAATGAATTCAGTAAAGTTGCAGGATACAAAAATCAACATACAAATTCTAGACACAAATAATGACCTATCTGAAACAGAAATCAAGAAAATCCCATTTCTGATAGCATCAGAAGAAAATACTTAGGAATAAATTTGACCAAGGAGTTGAAAGATCTATACACTGAAAACTATAAAATACTGATGAAAGAAATTTAAGAGGACACAAATAAATGGAAAGATATTCCATGGTCAGGGATTGGAACGATTAATATTGTTAAAATGTCTAAACTACCTAAAGCAATATATAGATTCGATGCAATCCCTATCAAAACCCAAATGGTATTCACTTCTCACAGAATTAGAAAAATCAACCCTAAAATTTGTATATTTGTATGAAACCACAAAAGACCCTGAATAGCCAAAGCCAGGGGTGGGGAACCTTTGACCTTAAAGCCACATGTGGCCTTCTAGGTCCTTAAGTATATTTTTTTGACTGAATCCAAATTTTACAAAACAAATCCTTTTATTTTTATTTATACATTTTTGTTCATCTTTTATATTTTTATTTTATTTTTTTAAATAAACATATTTAAAATATGAAAGAATAAAATAAGTTTCAATGAAATAATCTTCCCAGATCGGCTGGCACAATTAGAACGTTAGTAAGCTGTAAAGGCTAAATTGATGATTCAGTTCTAACTTCCCCCACCTGACTGGCACCACTGTGGCACAAAGCTGGTTGGCAAGACAGCAGTGCACTGTTTCTCTTTGAAGTGGACTTTGTGAATAGCTGCACTGCTCGACAGTATTTTTTAATTCTGTCTGCTTAACAGCCCATAATGTCAAAGAAGACCAAGAGAATGCTGAAGGAAGAAAATAGATTTTTTAATGACGATTGGGAACTGCAATATTATCTTGTTTCTGCTAAAGATGAGATGATTTGCTTGCTTGGTGATACTGCAATATCAACATTAAAGAAATTCAGTTCATTATAACACTCATAAGGACCACAAATATTTTAAATTAGAGGGAGAGGCACAAAAGATTGTATTGCAGAAATTAAAAGATGAAAAGCAAAAGCAAAGACAATTCTTTCAAGCAGCAATAAGATCTGGAAAAAATGCCACTGAAGCAACTTATAATGAAGGAGCTTATATACTGGAAAAAAAGGGAAGCCATTCAGTGATGTAGAAATTGTGAAAGAATGCATCATCGAAGTTGTAGGAAGTGCAAGCAACTGCCTCTTTCAAGGAGAACCATAACTGATTGGCAGCATGAATTAGCCTTCAACTTCACAGAACAACTTCATGAAATACTTCAAAAAATATATATAGTATTCAATTGCTTTGGATGAATCTACTGATACTAATGACTTGGCTCAGGTTTTGTACTTCATTCAAGTCATAACAGAAGATTTTCTTTACTACGAAGAATTACTGGTTTTGGGCACTCTTGCCAACAGAACATGGGGAATAGATATGTTCAACAACTTTCAAGATAAATGTCATGAAGTTGGACTAAATTTGGTAAATTTAGTAAGTACACATAGTATAGATGGTCCACCTTCCATGACAGGAAATCTATTTATTGTATAGATTTAAAAAAAGTATTAACAGATCCAGATGCTCTCATTTCTTTTCGTTGTATCTTGCATCAGCAAAATCTCTGTGCTAAAGCTACTGTTCTAAGTGACACTTTGCAACAAGTTATAAGTATTGTTAAGTATATTTGTGCAAATGCAATATGGGCATCATCAGTTTCGTAACATGCTAAAGTTCAATGATGAGATATTCAGTGTGGATTTGCCCTATCATTCTAAAGTGTGTTGGCTATATTGTAGGGACAGGTTTTAGTCAAAATTTTATCTCTAAGACTACGGGGAGTTAAATTTTATGAAGAAGAGAATCAGCAATGTGAATTATTGAAAGAAGATTTCTACAGGAATGCAGCATTTCTCTGTGATATCATGTCAATTCAAAATGACTTGAATATTGCTTTCTATTCTTGAATATTCTTTCTATATTATATATAAACTTGTAAAACTAAGTGTATATATAATATGATATTTGGCAAAAAATCCAAGCATTTCAAAAAAAGCTATCATTTTTTAAAACACTTCTTCAAAAGGAAATTTTGGATGAACATTTTCCCCAGTTAGCAAAGGTCATTGATGAGCAGGATGATATATGTGAATCATTTAAACAATACACAGCTGTTATAGACCTATTAGTTGGAGAATACAATGAATTCGCTGACTTTAAGAATCATGACATCACACTCAAATTAGCATTTCAGCCTCACCTAGTTGATACCACCAAGGCACCTAAAGAACTATAGATGGAATTGAGCTCTCAGTAGATGACATTTTAAAGTCATTGATACTATGAAAGATCCAACTGAAATACGGAAAAATGCAACATGCCCCAAAAATGCTTTCTTCCTTTTCAACCACTTATTGCTGCGAATTTATATTCTATTACCTAACCTAAGTCAAGATGGCCTTAAGGTCACAAATGACTGATACCTATCTAGAGAATCAGCTGAAACTGTGGACTTCCATGCTCCCACAAACCATTCAAATGTTTTCCAGTAAAAAGCAGACACAACAAAGTCATTAAAAGGTTAGTTAACTTTAAAACTAAATGGTGTTCATTTTTTGAAATTATTAAGTACATAGTAGGTAGATTTTTACAAAATAACGTACATTTTAAGGTATATCTAATTGAAGCTTCTTGAATGTGGCCTTATTTGATTACAGCTAAATTAATACAGCCTTCCAACATGAAAAGGTTCCCCATCCCTGGCCAAAGCAATTCTGAAGGGGGAAAAAACCAAAAAAACCCCAAAGTTGTTAGTATCATACATCCTGATTTAAAATTGTATTACAAAAGTATAGTAATCAAACCAGTATGGTACTGGCAAAAAGAAAAAAAAAACCCACCAGACCAGGGGAACAGAGTAGAGAACCCAGAAATAAATTCAAACATATATGGTTGATTAATTTTTGACAAAGCCACCAAAAAGACACGATGGGGAAAGGAGTCTCTTCAACAGATGATTCTGGGAAAACTGGATTTCCACATGCAAAAGAATGAAATTGGACCTTATCTTATCATGCACAAAAATAAACTCAAAATAAATAAAAGACATAAACATAAGATCTGAAACCATAAAATTCCTAGAAGAAAACAGGAGAAAAGCTCCTCAACATTGGCTTTAGCCATTATTTCTTGGCTATCACACCAAAAACTCAGGCTATAAAAGCAAAAATGAACAAATGGGATCGCATGAAACTAAAAAGCTTCTGCACAACAAAGGAAACAATAAACGAAATGAAGAGGCAACCTACAGATTAGGAAAAAATATTTGCAAACCATGTGTCAGGTAAGTGGTTAATATCCAAGATTTATGAAGAACTTACGCAACTCAGTGGCAAGAAAACATATTACCCAATTAAAAAATGGACAAAGGACTTGAATAGACAGTTCTCCAAAGATGACATAAAAATTGCCAGCAGATACATGAAAAGGTGCTCAGCATCACTAGTTATCAGAGAAATGCAAATTAAAACCACAATGAGTACCACCTCTACCTGTTAGGATAGCTATCTAACATCAAAGACTAGAGATAACAGGTGTTGGCAAGGATGTGGAGAAAAAGGAACTCTTGTACATTGTTGGCGGGAATGTAGACTGGTACAGTCATTATGAAAA
>RJWJ010046956.1:0-11158 GCA_004363605.1 Indri indri
GGATGGGTATATGCATACACAAAGAGTGCAACGCGCACCATCCGAGGGATGGACACACTTGAAACTCGGACTTGGGGGGCGGAGCAAGGGCAACAGTTGTAACCTAAACATCTGTACCCCCATAATATGCTGAAATTAAAAAAATAATAGTAATTTAAAAAAAAAGAAAAGGTTAGTAGAGGTGGATGCCTTTTTCAGCTTCCACCCATCTGCATCCAGATGCTCAAAATAAATAGCATTTTGAATTTAAAAAGAAATTTAAAAAAAAGTTTGGTAGAATTCAGCAGTAAAGTCATTTGGTCTTGTGATTTTCTAAATTAGGAGAATTTTTAGGACTGATTTAATCTTGTTACCTATAATTTGTCTCAAGTTTGTTCGAGTTTTCTATTTCTTTTTGGTTCAATCATGGTGTGTTGTACGTTTTCAGAAATTTAACCATTTACTCCAGGTTTTCTGATTTGTTGACATGTAGTTGTTTATACTAGTCTCTACTGATTTTTCATAGTTCTGGGATATCAGTTGTAATTTCTGCTTTTTCATTTCTGATTTTGTTTATTTGGATATTCCCTTTTTCTTAGCATAGCTAATGGTTTGTCAATCTTGCTTATTTTTTTCACAACCAATTTTTCATTTTGTTGATCCTTTGTATGTTTTTTAGTCTCTAGTTTATTTCTGCTCTCAATGTTTATTTTTCTTTTCTTTCTACTATTGTTTTCTTTGATTTGTTCTTGCTTTTCTAATTGAGGTATAACATTGGGTTGTTTATCTGAAATCTTTCTACTTTTTTGATACAGGCATTTATTTCTACAAATTTCCTTCTTAGTACTGCACTGACTGTATCCCATAGATTTTGGTATGTTGGATTTCTATGTTCATTTATTTCAAGACATTTTTAAATTTCCTTTATAATTTTTTGGTTGACTCAGTCATTCAGGAACATTTTTAGCTTCCATGTATTTATACAGTTTCAAAAGTCCTTCTTATTATTGATGTCTAGTTTTATTCCATTGTGATTAGAAAAAAATTCTTGATGTGATTTCAATTTTTAAAAATTTTTGAAACTTGTTTGTTGGATTAATATATGGTCTATCTTGGAGAAAGTTCCATGTGCTGTTGAGAAGAGTGCACATTCTATAGCTATTGGTTAAAATGTTCTGTAAATGTCTGTTAAGTCCATTTGGTCTATAGTAAACACAATGTTCTTTGTTGATTTTCATTCTAGGTGATCTATCCAATGCTGAGAGCAGGCTGTTAAAGTCTCCAACTGTTATCATATAGGGATCAATCTCTCTCTTTAGATCTAATAATATTTTCTTTATATACTTGGGTTCTCTGGTGTTGGTTGCATATATATTTATACTTTTTATATCCTCTTGCTTATTTGATTCCTTTATCACTATATAATGACCTTCTTTGTATCTTTTTACAGTTTTGACTTAAAGTCTATTTAATTTAATATAAGTATAGGTATTCTAGAGGAAAATGTTGGAAATACTCTTCTAGACATTTGCCTAGGCAAAGAATTTATGAAGAAGACCCCAAAGGCAATCACAGCAACAAAAAAAATAAATAAATGGGACCTGATCAAATTAAAAAGCTTCTGTACAGCCAAAGAAACTGTCACAAGAGCAAACAGACAACCTACAGAATGGAAGAAAATTTTCACATGCTACACATCCCATAAAGGGCTGATAACTTGAATCTATTTAGAACTCAGGAAAATCAGCAAGAAAAAATCAAACAACCCTATCAAAAAGTGGGCAAAGGACATGAACAAAAACTTTTCAAAAGAAGACAGAATAATGGCCAAAAAACATATGAAAAAATTCTCAACATCTCTAATCATCAGGGAAATGCAAATCAAATCCTGTTTGTTTTTGATTTCTGTTTGTATGGACTATCTTTTTCTATCCCTTCACTTTGAGTCTATGTGTGTCTTTGCAGGTGAAGTGAGTTTCTTACAGGGAGCCTATAATTGGGCTTTATTTTGTTTTTATTCATTCACCTAGTCTATATCTTTGAATGGAGTCTGTATCTTTGAATTGACATACTCCTGTCATTTTGTTAATTGTTTTGTGATTCTTTTGTATATCATTTTATTCTTTCTTCCTCTTTACTGTTCATCTTCATAGTTTGGTGTTTGTCTGTCATGATAAGGTTTCATTCTTATCTCTTTCTCATTTGTGTATGTACTCTATCAGTGAGTTTTATACTTTTATGTGTTTTCATAATGCTAGTTATTGTCCTTTTGCTTCCAGATATAGAGCTCCTTTAAGCATTTCTTGTAAGGCTGGTCTAGTGGTGATAAATTCCTTTGATTTTTCCTCATCTGGGAAAGACTTTTTCTTTCTTTTTTTCCTTCTTTCTTTCTTTCTTTCAAGGATAGCTTCTTTGCTGGATATAGTGTTCTTGACTAACAGGAATTTTTTTTTTTCTTTCAATACTTTGAATATATCATCCCACTCTTTCCTGGCCTATAAAATTTCTGTTGAGAAATCTATTTAGTCTAATGGAAATTCTTTTACATGGGACTTAATGTATCTTTTTTCTTTGCTATTTTTTTTTCGAATTCTCTTTTTGCCTTTAACTTTTGACAGTTTGACTATTAAGTCCCTCTGAGGGGACCTTTTTAGTTGAATTTATTTGAGGATCTTTGGGCTTCCTGAAATCTGAATGTTCATATTTCTCCCAAGATTTGGGAAGTATTCAGCTATTATTTTTATTAAATAGGTTTTCTATGAATTTTCCTAACTTTTCTCCTTCTGGAATCTTGTAATACAAATATTTGTTCACTTAATGGTGTCCCATAGATCTTATAGGCTTTCTCCATTTGAATTCTTATTTTTCTTTTTGTCTTACTGGCTTATTTCAAAAGACCTGTCTTCAAGTTTAGAAATGCTTTCTTCTCTTTGATCTAGTCTATTGTTGAAACTTTTGATTGTATTTCTTATTGAATTCTTTAGTTCCAAAATTTCTGTTTGGTTCTTTTTAATGATGTTCATCTCTTTGTTAAATTTCTCATTCAGATCATGAATAGTTTTTCTGATTTTTGAAATTGTCTTTCTATATTCTCTTTCCAAGAGACAATTATTTTGAATTCCTTTACAGGCATTTCATAGATTTCCTTTTTGTTGGGGGTCTGTTATGGGAGAATTATAGTATTCCTTTGGAATTGTCATGTTTTCTTGCTCTTTCATGTTTTTTGTGTGCTTACATGGATATCTGCACATTTGGTGGAATAGTCACCTCTTTGAATTTTGCAGAGGAGCTTTTGTAGGGAAAGTTTTTTTCTGTAAATGTTACCTATCATATCAGTTGGGAGGGTCCTCTGGCTTTGCTCTTGAGTGGGTATAATGGTGTAGTCTTTGTATGATTTCCTTGGCTGTAAACAATGTCAGAAGTGTCTGTGAGTGCCTCAGTGGCCTAATATGCAGATGTTTATGAAAATAGTGGTGTGGCTTTGCTGGGGATGGGGTTGCTGGTTGTGGTAGGTGATAGATGGGCCTGTTCCAGTCTGAGGCACAAGCATGGCATATAGTAGCTCTGCCTGTGTAGGGGACAAGGTCAATGGTGGTGGCAGGTCCTGGGTGACTGATGCCCAGGCCCTGGAGAGTGCTGATTGGCTCCTTCAGTCCTGAGGTGACCCCCTGCTGTGCTGGACTGCTTGATTTTAGGGACATAGGGCACTGCTTTGGCTCAAGCGCAAGGGTCACTGCTGCACCAATGGGTTCAGCTGGAGTCATAGTGCTGTTGGCTTTTTGTGTGGGCATGGCAGTATGACAATGAAGCCTCAGGGATGTGGAAGTACAGGAACTATTGGACCCCAGGGCAAGATGTACTACAGCAGTGGCTCCATTCTCAAAGTGGCACTGTGTTACCATAGCTTGGATTCTGGGGAGTGGAGGGACCCATTGTGAGTTCCCTCTCTGGAGCAATGCAGCCACATGGGCTCTAGGCAGCTCTCTATCCTGGGCTCAGGGCCTGTGAGACTGTGAAGCTCTCCTGTAGCTAGGATTTCAGGATAAGCAGTGGTAATGGGAACTGATGGGGGTCTTCTTCTTACCTTTTCCCACAGTGGGGGATGCCTGTCTCTGGGCCGATCTGAGCTGGGTGCTCAGCTTCCCTCTCTATGCTGTCCAAGTTTCTGTACCTCAAAGAGTTTATTTTTATTTTTTTCATTTTCTTACTGAATTCTAATGTTTTCCCTTAAACACTATAATCAAAGTGCAGTTATGTATTTGTTGTTTGGTTTCTCTTTATGGAAGAGAGGAGTGTTGAGCACCCTCACTCAGCCTTCTTGATGACCTCCATACCATTTTTTTTCTCCAGATCCATAAATGTTCTTTTAGCTCCTCCCTGTATATAACTTCAGCAGCACCTTTGGGATATCGTCTGGACTATTTGCAGGCTCAGTACTTCCTTTGCCAGGTTATGTTGTGACTTTACTCTAGTTAGCCTAAAGGATAGATAAGTGCAGATTCCAACAGAAATGCATATTTTTTTTTTTTTTGCATGTTTAAGACTCCTTAAGCCTCTAAAAGCAGATGAGGAGTGAGCCTTGAACAGGGAAATTTAGGCATATTCCATAGACTTAGAGGGTTCAAAGTGATTTGAGTATTCAAGTCTTTAATTATAAATTGACCCACATAGCCTATCTCGTGTCTCAGATTCTTATTTCTTCTTGGCAGATAAAAGATTAAAAAGCCTTGATCTCGACATGACAGACTTTCAGATTTGTAAATCCAAATCTGGAGCCAGCCCCACCTTTAAGTTCTGAGCCTTATTTTCAGCTTTTTTCTGCTCTCTAAGTACAGGAGAAAAGAGTCTCCTTGCATTATCCCCAGGCACTCTAGCTTTCATATTTTGCCTTAAATTGGTGATCAGATTATCAGGCTACTGTTATTTTCTCTAATGTAGCCACATGTCCAAGTAACATCTATATAGTCCTTAAAATAACAAGTTTCTCCAAACCCTTAAATACCTAAGTTATTTTATTTGCCAGTATATTTCTTTCCACAGGTATGCCATCTTATTTCACCACTTTTGTCAATTACACTGCTGCTATGTTCCAGATTCTATCAGTAATTTACCTATCAGCAGTGATTAGTTCTGATTGCCAGTCTGCCAGAAGTGATCTTGCTCCAAAATCCCATTTTAGAGTCTTTCATCTAAAACCACTCTGTTTTAATTGTCATAGGTCAACTTCCTATGGAAATAGACTCTATGTTAGAAATTTGCAGCAACAATAACTGTAAAGTAATGAGGGAAGTAAGATTGGGCATTGGGTTTTCATTGTGACAAAGACCTCAGATGATCCCATAGGGAATTCTGTAGCTGAAATGTCCTTACAGAAATGTTTTGAATTAGGGAGAATTTGTACTTCCTATTTAGATAAGTCACTGTAGGTAGCCTGCCTTAAAAGGGAGTATAATCTCAGGTGAGTCAGCTTCTTTTAGCAGACGGAAATTCCTAGAAAGGAGCTCAGCTATCTCCATCACAGGGCAACACTACAAGCATTTGGGAAAATGAATGCCTCAAGCCTTTTAGAGGTATCTGAGAGTCAGAGGTATAACATCCAACATCAGCCTCAAACACTGTGTGGTAACATGTCCTTCTATGCTTCATTTATATAACAAAATTATCTCGCACAGCAAGAAACATTTAATGATATCCTATTATAATATAATGTTTCCTCTGACCAACTATGATTGGCAGTATTTTAAGTATTTTATGATTGGCTCCCAAGAGTCCTATTCTCTGGTATTCCTATATAATCCCCTTTTCTTGATGTGAGCAGGACCAGTGAATATAATGTAATATCAGTTCCATGACTGTGTTACTAGTCAATGGAATGAAATAACCAAAAGGGAGATTATGTGTGTGGACCTGGCATAATCAGATGAACCCAATAAAGGAAAGTGAACTATCAGATATTCTCTGCTGAGCGCTAAGAAGCTATGAATTCCTATGTTTTCAGAGGACCAGTAAATGAAAGGCCTCTAAATGCTAAGGGAGATCTCTGGCTGACAGCAAGAAAATGGACATGCCAATCATACAAGAATAAGGTAATGAATTCTGCCAACAACCTGAATGAGCTTGAAAGAGGACTCAAGTCTCAGATAAGATAGTCGCCCCAGATAAGAACTCAATTTTAGCTTGTGTTACACTGAACAGAGAATCCAGCTAAGCCATGCATGGACTTCTGACCTACAGAAACTGTGTCATAATATATGGGTGTTGTTTTAAGCCACCAAATTTATGGTACTTTGTTATATGGCAATTGATCACTAATCACCAACCTTTAGGACACTCTACAACTCAACCTCAACTTATCTATCTCATGATATTTCTCAAGATTAGCCAAAATGAAAATATCATTTCAGTATTTTCCAGCTTCTTTTATTTCCCTCCAAACAGATGGTTCTCATTCGTGCCTCTGTATTTGTTCCCAGGATGTGTTTTTTATGTGGAATCCCCTCTCTATTCACTCCATTTATCTAAATATTACACATTCTTCAAGACCCAAGATGCACATCTTCTATACAGAATTTTATCTAAATTTTATCTCTTGTAAGACAGATAGGCTCTAATTAATTATATGGCAAATATATCCAAGTACAACCCAATCTACTTTCCAGATCTCCTTCACAAAATGTGACAAAAATTGAGAGAGAGAGATATTCTATGCCCTCCTTGTCCCTACTTCCTTGTTGACCCTATATCAACTTTGGCACATCAAGGACAGGGTGGCAAGTAAAGTTGATGGACATACCCTATAGAATGAGATTCTAATCAACAAGTGGTTTTCAGGGATAAGAGGGGCCTTATGGATTATTTATTCTAACCACTCCATTAATAAAATAATAAAAGTGAACCACAAAGTGTTTAGGGGCTTAATGTCTCACAGTTAAATTAGAATTAAAACTAACATCTCTGAATTTCCAATCTAATAAGTTTATAATCAGAAAAAAAAAACACTTAGGAACTTAAAGAAAATGAAATCTGTCCTTGTCTAACTTATAAATAATTTTCAACTTATTTATATTGTGTAGTAGTTAAGCAGTGGGCTCTAGGTCTCCAAATCTTGGGTGTGAATTTTATATTTGTCACTGGTTACGTATTGTCCTTTTTCATTATAGTTATGAAGGAGTCAAGAAGATCAAAGCATGATGTTTCATTATAAATGTGGACCTGATCTTCAATAAACACTGATATGTTTGTTTAAAGAGAAAATCTGAATGAAAATTTTAAAATGTACCAAATAACATGATTGTTGTTCATTGGAAATACAAGAGGAATGCTTTTGTCTTTTTTGTTGGGGGAGGCAGAATGTGTTTATTATCAAAACAATCCTTTCAGTTTTATGCAGTTATCTGGAAGAACTGGAGATTACATTGCTTTCTTTCCAGAAGACTTCACACTTTTAATCACTACCAATACATGCTGGCCGGATGTGAAACCTGAGACTCTCATATCAAAAGATGAGGTTTAGGAAGAAAAGAGAAAGGAACAGAAAAAAAACCTCTCAAATTACTCATTGTGCATACTGTATTCAATAACTGAGTTTTCTTACTCTGGTAATATTTCATTGAACCTATAGATCACAATTTGATGATAAGTTTTACAAAGAAAAATACAGTTTGTAAGAGAACTATTTACTTTTCCCCCTGTTTTTCTTGCGTGACCTGACCAAAGACTGAACCCGTCACTGAAACTGGGCTGTTTCTACTTTGGTTTATTCCCTGATGTGAAATGATATCATGTTTCCGTTGTTTCTGGATAAACTCAGGCACAAGCTAAACCTCAACATGTCTTGCGGCTTTGATCTAAGCCTCTGTGTATGGTTCATAAGCCTCAGACAGTGCTATTGTAAAATATCTGCAAACTATCTATTTCTTATAAAACTTTTAGGTTTTATTGGAGTAGAACTGCTGAGTTTTATGCTTTTCCAGATGCTTGACATGAAAGGAATATAGCCTGCCTGTCACGTAAACAAAGGGGACTTTTATTAAGAAATAGATTTTTTTCCCTTAGCATTTTTTTTTCTTGGAAGTAATGCTATTGACCCACAATTTTTATGATTTTTGCTATGGTCTTCCTTTACTCTATATCATTGACACTTGTTCAAACAGTTTAGTAGCCTGATTTTTAAATACAATTAAAAAATTCAATAAACAATCAAAAAATTCCTCCATGTTTGAATGTCATCAAATAACTTTTTTATATTGTTCTTATCTGATATTAAAGTTAAATAGGTTGAGACTATCACCCAAAAGCAGATTTAATCAATAGCATGTAGTGAACGTTCAACTTTCTAAGGCCAGATTTAGGAGACAAAGAGTTAATGAGAGTGGCTGCTCAATTCCTCTTCCTTTCTTCCCCGTTAACTTCTAGGTGACATTACAGAGATCACATCAAATCCTTGGAGACATAATAAATCTCACCTGTCATCTCATCTAGGAAGGTTTCTCTACCTGTATGCTACCTCCTCACCTCCATGCCGCAGAGACGTTTGCTCTATAACTCAAATTAGCACATGATAAATAGTTTTCATGTATAACCCATATAGAAATATGTTTACATGTTCCCCTTCCTGTCTTCACTCACCCAAATACACACACAAACACATATAGGATTATATGCTATTTGGGACAGGCTCTACATTTTATTCTTGTATCTCAATGAACTATTGAGATACAAGGGAGATGTGTAGGTATTTTTGTTAAAATAAGATGTAACAGTCCCTTGAGTTCTCAATAAAAGCTAAAATTGAATAAGATTTCTAGTCAATTAAAATATTTAAAAGTATTATGGGAAATATTGCATGTGGCCTACCCAGTATTCTTTTCTCCCTCCTTTCTTGCTCAATATAACTTCATCCCAACTAAAATTTCTTACCTCCCCATACTCCTTTGCTGCTATTAAGTAATATTTATGGCCACGTCTATAACATACCTTGATATAAGGAGAAAGAGTCCATTGAAAACATCTTCTTACTCTTCCCCCTTTTCCTTCTTCGAACACAGGCATAGTGCCCCATTGTGCAATAGTGAGTTTGTGCTACAGGAATGAAAGCCAGCTATTAAAGGTGGCAGAGAAAACACGTTAAACCTTCTTTAAGGGCATGATGGGGCCCCTATATCAATTCAGAACTATCTATCTCTGAATTTCTTATATGAAAGAAAAACGTGATCAAGCCACTAGATTCAAGCTTCCGTTGCATGCAACCAAACACACTCCTAAATAACTAAAATGTATATTTAGAAAAAATTTAACCAGTAAAGTGACAGTTCTATAACTTGAATTTCTACTTCTTTAAATTTTAGTATTTGAATTTTCCTGGATGGAAAGAAAATTGTGAAATCTTTTTTTAGTTATTAGGGCTACTGGTAGACAGGTTTAAGAACAAAAATGATAACTTAAGCTTCTTCCTCTTTCATAAAATGAAGACCAATTTCATAGGTTAGTATAAAAAATAATTCATCTATCTATATTAAAAAATAGGATAAATTTTATAATTTCTTTCTCTTACTATTAACAAGGGTTTACTGTCTCTTAGATAAAATAAGTTTAGAACAGATTTCAATGGTCATGTAGTCTTACTGTATTTATCATCCAGGTATTTCTTCTTTATAGAGAAGTTGAAAATACTCTGCATATAACCATACATTAATTTTATAGTACAGCCCCAATTTCAATAATACTTGTAGGTCACATGCCCTGATTTTTTAAAAAAATCAATATACTCTTAACCGTGTTCTAAAACTCTTCCTGTGGGGTATGTTGTTTTAAATATCAAATATGTAGTCTCTTGGATTCTGTTCCTTTTTCTTTCACTCAATAAAACAAATCATTTTGAAGTTTTTCTTCTCTGTGGGCTTGAGGTGTTCTAAATTTTTCTTTGAGTCTAGATCCTTTGTTTGCTTCTCTTTCACATAATTGATCCCCTTGCTCAAAACTTTCAATACCCCTGCTCCCAGTTCTGTCTGACATTCACTGCCCTCGGCAGGGTAATGCCAACCCAACCTTCACAATCACGTTCCTTCCTACATTTCTGTGCAATAGGAGGCTGAACCTAGGAGCTCTAAAATGAGAGAATGCAAATAATATTAGGAGAATAAATCGGATTATTTCTAATGGTTTATTTCTGAGGCAGCTTTAAGTCCACAATGCTCACAAAGCCCCTTAGTAATACAGCTCCTATTAAGAATTTGGTAGAGAACATTTGAGTTCCTTTGAGACCTGTGTGTTTGGAACAGTGATCTTCTGCTTTTATTGCCAGATTATGGAGCTAAAAAGCATGAATGGTGTAAGGCCTATCTCTAAATTGTCTGCCTATGGTGGGGATGTTACAAATTACTTCCCAGCCGATTGGTCCTCAGCTTGTTCAGTTCAGTCCTCCAAACCTAACTTTAAACACACGTTAAATTGATGTATATGGTTGATGTATATGGTTGTTCTGGAAATTTGGGGGACTATCTATGTTGGATCTGAGCACAATTTTATGGCACAGACAGCTGTTACTTCTACTAAGCCATTGATGGAGAGTTAGAGATTTGTTAGTGTGGGTGGGATGATCAACTGTGATAGCCAATGCATGTGATTGTTTTTACTAGAGTGGAGGTTGGATAGTCAGTAAGAGAAGACCCAAGCTCAAATAAAACCAAGCATTACAATAATGTCCTTGAAGGAGTCTTTTACTTTATTTACCCACATATGACATTTTTCCTTGCTACAATTTCTATACTTTGTAGGGGAGAAAACATGAATTCTTTTCTTTCCCTTTTTAGGTTCTTAGTTGAGACACTCTCCAGAAAAGTCAAATTAACAAAAGAAAAACAAACAGATGTTTATTAATGCAGGCTGTACCCTTCACAAGGGAGCAGCCTCACTTCAAAAGTTTCTCTCTCTCAAGGCAGTGGCTTAGGGGTCTTGCTTAAATAGTATTTTAACAGGGCACCATGTCGCGCCCCCTCGCCAGCAAGGACGACGCGGCAACCGGAGTTCTTCTGAGCGTGCTTTATTGAGGCTCCTTACAACTTACATTATGCGGAAGACGCCGAAAGCGGAAGGGTGCAGGCTTATATAGGTTGGGCTACGCAAGGCAATGAGTCAGCAACGAGCATGCGCACTGGCTTGTTTACCCGCACCGGAGAGG
>RJWJ010046957.1:0-11166 GCA_004363605.1 Indri indri
AGACAGCGGGCAACAGCAGATCTATTGGCAGAGCTGACCTGCATAGTATTGTTTCTTTTGTTTTGTTTTGTTTTGTTTTGTTTTCCGCTATATTGAACACGTCTTGCAGATAATTTTAGCTTCTCTCACATTGGAGCTTTCAAATCAGACATCCCCCAACTGAGACAGGAACACAATGATTTTTCACACGCCCCACCAGAAAATGCACAAGTCAACTGAGCCTTAGAACCAAGACTTGTGATTCTTCAACACACTATAAGATCCGCCTAGACTTCTGAGGACGGTTCCCACACACTGGGCTGAGCAGAAGGACAGGAACCTCAGGAGGAAAGAAAAATAAAAATTCTGCCCTAATCACCAAGTGATACTGACAGGTGCCCAGTGAATAACAGCAGCTCCTTTTCTCCACCTCTTAACTGGTTTTGGCTGTGGACAAAATGAAGTCCTCTTTTGGCGTCTGTTTTAGACCCATTCTCCCTTTCACAGAGCCTCATCCACTGTGGGAAAAACCTGCCAGTTCATATTTTTCAAACCACTCTTCACTCCTTATTCAAATGCCGCTTCCTATGGGAAGAATTCAAAGTCTGTGAAGGAATAGGAGATGGGACTTACCAAGACCAATTTACCAGAGACAAGACCTTCCATATAGAAGAAAGAAAAGCATGTTCTTGTCTCCTTAATACAAATCCATGCAAGCCTCAAACAATCGTTCTTCCTCTCTTATAAATGCTGTGTCCTTGCTTCTGCCCTGCAAGCCACCTGACGATCACTCCCGTAGATGCTACATGGGCTTTTGTCCAACCTTTATAGCCACAAGATTTAGTTGGCTGCTATCCACAACTCCCTACAGAATTCTGACACTCTGAAGATCTTGACAAGTTCCCCACCTTTTGTACAACTGGTCCAATGAGGTACTTAGAGATTTGTCAGCTAATGTACCAGAATACAACAGAGAACAGAATGTTCCATCTTCTCCTTAAATAACTTCTACTTGGTTATTTTTAATTTCCCCAAATGCAAAAGTCATTGAGTGTATGAGGGGTTCTCTCTCCCCTAGGCCATTTTAGTGTATGCCTTGGAGGTCCAGAGTTAAAAATGAGTTAATTTGCCAAACCTGGAGTATTTTGGGTAGGAAAACACTGGATTGAACACTGAGATATCATGACTTTATAAAGACTAGTGAGATAAGGAGATCTTCATTTCTAAAAGGATAAAAGAAAATCCCACAAATATGTTTACTGTTTCACCTTCTTTTTTTTGGTAATTTTTAATATCAGAAGCAATTATCTGAGGATGGCATGTTCACCATGTGGATTTGGCCAGGCAACAGATGGAATGAACTGTTATTGCCATGCAATTTGATTTCATGAGTTCCTACAAGACTTTTTCTAAGAGTGAAACGGGGACATTTGCTTAGTTGCAATTTCATGTCTCCCTTCCACTTTCCAAGATGTGATTTAGCCTTAAGGAAAGCCTTGGGTATCAATCTGGTTTCATCTCTCACACCCTCATCCCTACTGTTTAGCTAGACATTTGAGATATGCCAGAGAAGACTTGTAGACTCCAGTGTATTATACTCTAGTGATTAAAAGCCAAAGTCTTGGAGTTAGACAGGTTTGGGAAGAAAATCCAAACAGGGACACTTACAGCACATAGGGTTGTTGGTAGAAATAACGAGGATGATTCATATTAAGTGTTTGATAATAGTAAATAATGGTAATAGCCAGTATTTATTTAGTTCTTATGCTAACCACTTTCTATATATTAACTTAGTTTGTTTTCACAGTAACTGTGAGAAAGATAATATCAGCATCCCCATTTCATAGGTGAAGACTGAGATATAAAGAGGTTAAACAGCTTGCACAGAGAAGTTAGGTTGCTTGCCCAGGATCACAGAACTAGTTCACAGAAGAATCAGAATTTGAACACAGGCAATCTGCTTCTAATGTGCTCCATCACAACTTTGTATACAGAACCTGGTATAGAATGACTCTTTTCTTCTATTGCTTCTTAATATTGTAGTTCCCCACAAATATCATGGGATTTATCATCTTTATGTTTTTATTTATATCATCTTTCTTGAATGTTCTTGGGAAGCTTCTCTCTTTTCCTATTTCCCTAACTCCTGCTAAATATTAAGGATGCATCTCAAAGTTATTACCTCTACCAAAAAGCCTGCATCTGTCCCTTCCAGACTGAGTTGCCTGTTCCTCTTCTATGTGCCCTTAATGGCCCTTCATGTCTTGGCCATTATCTGCCAATGTGTCTGATTTACTACTTTGATTGAGCTCCTTGAGGGTGGGAAAATAGCATTCAATTCCATACCTCCAGGGGCTTGCAGAGTACCTGGTACACAGTAGGTAGCTAATTAATGTTGAATAAATGAACAAATAGAAGTCTAAGCATTGCCCCTTAGCTTCTGGCAGACTCCCTTCACAAAACTAAAACACATCTGCCTTAAGAATGTTTGGAGGAGGAAGGGCAAGGGATCGAACCACTAGTTGGGTAACTTAGGTCACATTTAGTCCAGAGCTCAGGCCTCATTGAAATTCAGTAAGAAGCCTCACAAAAAGTAAAGGTCACAGAAAGGTAGCAGATCTAGCATGGAACGCCACAGAGCACTGGGATGGAACCTGCCACCAAGCAGAAGGGTAATCAGATCTGAGGTAACCTGGAATCACAGGTAGCCCACAGGAGATTCACTTTTATTTTGAGTAGGCTATTAAGAGGCCATTGCCCATCCATATTTCATTTCACTGCTATTTTCTCCCTTCCTGCATTAGCAGTAGGATTAACATCAATAATAGGGCTGTCTTCATATTTACACATTGTAATTAAGCCTAGGTGAAACCTAAAGAGCTCTTTAGGGATATTTATTAGCATGCAGAACCACCTTAGCTTGTAGGTTACCTTTGGCCAGTAGTTGGAAGACAGAATTAAAGAAAACATCCACTGTGCAATGACACCATAAATTCCCTCCATGCCTCCTCCTGCCAGCCTGACCTCCTCGTGCTACAAGGATACAGATCCAGGTTGCTGAAGATTTTGTTTCTAACAAGCTTACCATGGCTAAAAGGTCTTTAAAAAAAATGAATAACCTGTGTGACTCTTGACTATAGCTCCTGCTAATTTAGAATCTCTAGATGATTCCCACAAAGAAGTCCCACCCAGGTATTTCTGGTTCTCCTTGGAAGTGGCACAAAAAAAGAAAAAAAAGAAAAAGAAAAAAAAAGAAAAGAAAAGAAAAGAAAGAAGAGTAAAGAGAAAATAGGAGAAGGGAAAGGAAACATCTTTTTCTGGCCTTAGCTCAGTGCTGCCGGACACTGGCCCTCTTATTGGTGTCACTGTCCATTTCTGTGGTTTCTCTGGAGCTGTTAAAATGCTTCAAACTGTCAAAGTTTGCAAAGTTTTCTGCGGCAAATATAGAGTCTAGGGAATGCCAAAATGTTTCCTTCCTCCTTTAGGTCACACCCAAAGGCCTACTGAAGCTGACATCCCTTGTTTTCTGACACTTTACAGCAGCAGTTCTCAAAGCGTGACCCCTGAACTAGCAGCATCTGCACAACCTAGGATTTTGACAGAAATGCAAATAACCATGCCTAATGCCAAAATAAAAAAATACTGGAGGTGGAGCCCAGCAATCTGTTTTAATAAGCCCTCCAAATGATTCCAATATACATTCAAGATTGAGAACCACTATTTTATAGAATTTCTACAGGAAAAAAGTTTCATTTTATTTATCTATTTATTTTTATTTCATCTATTCTTTTGTTTTTGTTTGAGACAAGGTCTCACTCTGTTGCCCAGGCTGGAGTACAGAGGTGTGATTATAGCTCACTGCAACCCGCTACTCCTGGGCTCAAGTGATCCTCCTGTCTCAGCTTCCAGAGTAGCTGGGACCATGGGCACATGCCACCATGCCCAGCTATTTTTTTTATTTTTTGTAGAGAAAGGGTCTCACCATGTTGCCCAGGCTGGTCTCGAACTCCCAGCTTCAAGTGATCCCCCTGCCTCTGCCTCCCAAAGTACTTGGATTACAGTCATGAGCTACCATGCCTGGCCTTCATTTATTTGTTTGTTTATTTTTATTTTTATTTCAGCATATTATGGGGGTACAAATGCTTAGGTTACATATATTGCCTTTGCCCCACCTGAGTCAGAGCTTCAAGCATGGCCTTTATTTATTTTTTACCCTGGTCTTTATTTATCTTTTAACTGCATATATGCATGCAATTTGATGAGTTTGGCATAAACCTGCATTCTTTCCTCACTCTAAGGATGCTGATATGAATTCCTAAAGGTGCCCACACTATACCCACAAGTAAGAATGTCCTTATTTCTAAAGACACAGGGACATAAAAAAGAATCTGAACAAACAGATCTTGCTAAGTCCCTCCCAGTTTATTGTCATTAGATCGACACCCCCTTTTCCAATCACACTTCTCCACTGTCCGTTCTTCACTAAACCTAAGCGAAAAGATAAACAGTGTTCCTTGTTTATCTGGATTTTCATTTCTGAAGGCTCCTGTGTCAGGTAAAACTTATATTAAATAATTTTATATGTTTTTTCTTTTATTAATCTGTTTTTGTTGTTGTTGTTATAGATGCCTCAGTCATGAACCTAGCAATGGGTAAGGAAAGAAATCTTTGCTCCCCAACAGCAGGATGGGGTTTCCTGGAGGGCTGGCAATGTTCTGCCTCTTGATAGGGGTGATGGTTTTACAGGAATGTTTCCTTTATAATAATTTATCAAGCAAAGAATTCACAACTTATTCATTATTCTGTATGCGTGTTATACTTTAAACAAGAAAGTATATTTTAAAAACTGAAAGAGATGTAGGCTTGTGGCAATGCAGTGTGGCGGAAAGAACACCAAACCAAGTAATCGGGAGCTTCGTGTTCTAGTCCCAGTTCTGTTATTCTATAGCTGTATAACTTGCGATAACTCACTTCACCAATCTGAGCTTTGGATTTTTGCATCTGTGAAGGGGATTCCAACCTATATCACAGGGCAGCTGTAAATATTAAATGAGATAACAATTGTGAACTATTGTAAACTCCCAAGCATCATACAAATACTTGCTGTAGACCAGTGGGTAAATTGTACATGTGGATTGTAGATCTAGACTACAGACACTATATGTGTCCTGTATTCTTTTTTTTAAATAAACATTTATGAAAAATAAGATTTATAATTATAAATACTGGTTTTCAGATTATGATTATTGTTACTGTTATTCAAACATTTGAAGATCTTGCCCTCTTTGGCTCAAATTCCTGATGGCAATGATTGAGTGAAAGTTGAGTAGTAGCTGTTTGTTTTTCAATGGACCATACACTCTGGCTCACCACTGTCCCTATCATTCATTTTTTATTGCCAGAATGGCTATTATAGGAATATGAGTTTGAGACTCATAAAATATGTTATTGCTAAGGTTTTTAAAAAAATTTCTCTAAATTAGAAAATCCAATCAGACTGCAAAGTTATAGGCTGCATCATTTGTTCAAGAAGTGGTGAGTGTGTGTGTGAGAGAGAGCAGGAGAGAACAAGCATGCGTGGGAGCCCATTCACTCCGCCATTTCTTTCCTGTGCTACATAGTTCAGTCTCTGCAGCTTCCTTTTAGAAGGCTACCTTTTTTAGCCTTAACAGCCCAAGTGAATGCCAGTCAGTCAAAACGTACCACTGGAATTTCACAAATGCCAAAGGCACGCTCAGATAGGCTGTGCATTTAGTTCCAACAGCAGGTATCTGTCAGACACGCACTGCGTGTGGTGCACTGTACTGAGCCCATTGGGGCATGACTATCTCTGCCTTTTTGAAACTTACAATCTACTTAGAGAGGCAGCTCCAGCACAGGAGTCTGTTGGATAGACAAGGAAAGTAAATGCCAGAACAAGAGCTGCAAAAGGAGTGAGTGCTCTGGGGTTCCAAGAAAGGAACAACCATTATGAACTACAGAAAATCTGAGAAGGCTTTTTAGAAGCAGTGAAATCATTAAAGATATGATCTAAAATGCAACGAGCCAAGGCCATCCTACTCGCTCTTCCTAGATGATGACCACCATAGTGATGACCACTGAGTTGAAGTCAATTTGGGATAAGTGCTTTTACCTCAAATTATCCAAGTCGTTCTGCCCAGACAAGAATGACAAAAACAAGATATGAATAGTACAAACATCTTTACCTTTTATGCTAACCAAATGCATAGCCTCTAATCTCAGGACTTCACTAATGGGCTTTAAAAAAAAAACATTCCTTTCTTTAGAATTGCATGGAGTAAATGCACTGTAGTATGGAATCAGAGCAATCTCAAAGTGACTTGACCTATAGGTTTTGTCCAAAATTGATTCTCAAAAGTGTTTTCTGAACTATCTGCCCTCTGCAGTGCTTTGGGGAGGAGGAAAGGGGAATGTCTGTCATCCATATGTTTGGGCAATTTAACTTCTGTTCCTATAGATGTTAGCATATTAACAACACACAATAATCCTTCAATGAAAAAACCTATTTAATCTGGCATTTCTAAATTTTTTCAAGAAAAATAAACTACTAACAGCGATCAAGTCAATGTTCCTCAAAAGGCACTTCAAGAGAATTCTGTTTGGGGATTTATTTTTTTTTTTAAATCTAAGCCCTCAAACAGTATGGGAGAAAATGCACTGACTGTGTGTTATGTTTCTTTTCTTGTTTAGCTTTCCCCACACATTAAGAAACAGACCTTTCTAATGGATGTTAGGGGCTATGAAAAATTTCAGAGTTTTGATTGGATGGTTGACTCAGAGACAGTTATGTCAAGGAGTTTTGCACAACACAGAGCAGTGATCCCTAAACTTTCCAGGCAAAATATTTTTTTTCTGGAGAACTCAATTCTCGACTAAATCTACTTCACCTTTCCCAACTTAGCTATCTCTACAAATATAGTACATACACATTTGCAAGTTACAGAGCTTTCATTTGGGTGATTAGGCCTTCTCCCTGTTTCATTAAAAGAGAAGTGAAACAATTTTAAAAGGGAGAAAGGTTTGCTAGTTATTGAGTGTCTACTGTGTGTCAAGTATTTTGCATATAAAATCTCAAGTAAGGAAGATTAAGGAAAGTGGAGATAGGAAAACAGACCCAGGCGGCATGCCTAAAGCTACCAGGATTTGAGTCCAGATTAAAGCTGAGGAGTATCTGTGTGTGTGTGTGTGTGTGTGTGTGTGTGTGTGTACATAAGAAAAGCACAAGGTTTGGGTTCACACACATACATGTACCAACAGCCTTACATTCTGGAGAATGATCTAAATGCAAACTTCATGTGTGTCCCTACAATAGCTACACCTTGGGAAGAAGACTGGCTATGTGGGAAAACTCTTTGTGAATTTAAGAATAAGCATATTTACCCCAACTCCTCCTCCCAAAGGCTACGTAGTTTTAGAGATTCCACTTTTCTTTGCGACCTTCCTGACCTAAAAATTGGTTAAGAGCAAGGGTGTGAGAGTCAGGTAGGCTTAGTCTTGACACCTAATTCTACTACTGCAACCTATGTGATAGGTAATCAATCAACTAAGTATCTTACCTAAGAGTTAAAATGGCCAGCAATGAAATTTCACAAACTCATTAGCCTGATCAATTATTTACATGGCTTCCTGAAGTTCCATGTTAACCGACACCTTTTGCTTTGGTTTAAGCAAATATCATCTATTCTGATTTATGTGATTGGGGAAAACTTTTTTTAAAACATTTTATATTTTTTCATAAGATGCAGTGATTTAACAATCATAAAAATGGCATTTTCACAAACGCGGAAGCAGAACAGCCTTGCCAACTACCACTTGTAGAAATAGCCCTGATCTCCAATATTTATGCAATTAGCATTTGAGTTCTCCCTCTACGAGAAAAGTTTTGATGAGATTTTAGTGACTCACCCGCATTTTCTTGTTGGAGGAGGACTGAAGAAGCTGAAGGGAAGGAATACAGAGGTTTCAGAACCCACAAGCAGGTGGGAGGATCACTCGGCATTTTCGTTGCCACAAGGAAACTTCAGGCATCACTTCTTTCTATTAGGGATGTCCATTTCTTCCAAATAACTTTGGTAAAGGCAGGATCAATTAATTTGCTTTATCATTTAGAACAACAAAAATGATGACACACATTGGTCCAGAGTCCACACCAACAAATCATCAAGACCATAAGTTGGATCATGACGGAGGCCCAGGGGCAGCTACAGAGCATAAGTGAGACATGATTTATCAGGATTTCCAAATGTTACCTTCAGAAAGAACCTGTAATCAACATTCATTGAGGTCCCCTGTGTGTTAGGTCCTGGGTGCTGGGAATATAGAAATGGTAAAGGCAAGTTCCTTGCACTCAAGGAGTTTACAAACCAGTGAGCTCACAGGTCTTCTACAGTAATTGGTGTGTCTAACACATCCAGTGACACAGTAGACCAGTGGACACAGGTGATAGGGAAGTACCAAACAAGTGACTTAAGTCTGCCTGGAGTAGTCAACGTTAGACACTGGTGATTAGGTATTTCTACCCCACCTTCATTTTGAATATGGCATACCTGAGCCCTATAGAAATGCATGGTAGATTGACCAGTCAGAAGAACAACACAGCAGTGGCTCAGAGTTTAGGGTGGAAAAACCAACTGAATCACTTGTCAAAAATGCAGATTTTTAAATTTTAAAAAAATTTTTTTAGAGACAGGGTCTCACTTTGTCACAAAGGCTACAGTGCAGTGGCACAGTCATAGCTCACTACAACCTCAAACTCCGGGGCTCAAGTGATCCTACTGCCTCGGCCTCCAAGTAAGTGGGATTACAGGCACATGCCATCATGCCTGGCTAATTTTTAATTTTTTTGTAGAGGCAGAGTCTTGCTGTGTTGCCCAAGCTGGTCTTGAACTCCTGGCCTCAAGCAGTCTTCTCACCTCAGCCTCCCAGAGTGCTGGGATTACAGCTGTGAGCTACAACACCCAGAAAAAATGTACATTTCAAGGCCCTACCTCCACGATTCTGATTCAGGATACAGGGTGGGAGGACCTAAAACACCCCGGGTAGTTAGGCCTCCCTCCTGTTCAACGGAATGCACTTGAGGCACTTTTCAGCTGAGTAAGACCCTAGTAATGAAAGGCTTGGGTTCCAGAGTAGGAGCTCTGGATCTGAATCCTGATGTGACACGTCTTCAGAGAGGATAAGTGGCCAGCCCAAGTTCACAGTGAAGTATGTATTAAGTAGAAAGAGGGTAGTAACAACTACCTACAGTGTTATTCTCAGAGTTACATCAGATAATGCCGGTGAATTACTGAGTCCAAGGCCTGGTCTGTAATTCTAGCCACCATCTACTGAGCTTTGCCATTAGCTGCTGGCCACATAATAATGCACTATCAATACTCAAGACCCAAATCCCAGGTCTCATGATCAATGGCCCATCCTTTCAGGCTAATAAAAACTTCCTTTTCATTTTCTACCACTCTCTGTCCCCAAACTACTTCTCTGGGATTTCAAGTTGGTTGTATTCATTTTAACATTTCAGGATTTAGGCAAAATATACCCTTATTTTTCATGCATCACATCTATCCTTATAAACATGTGCTAGAGCACACAGGGATACAAAAAACACAAGGTATAGCATGTGACATGAGACACTGTGTAAGTCTCAGAAGAAAAATACACAAATTTAAACTAATAATTCAAAACAGTGCATGGTTTTATATTAATATATAGGAGAGACAAGAAGGAGGGCTAATGAAGTTTAAAACAAGGAGTAATCAATTTGTCCTGAAAGGGGGGGGGGGGACCTCAAGGAGGCCATGGAACCTGAGTTAGGCAAGGAAGGATGGAAGGAATTTATTGTAGTTCTTGTTGTTTTGGACAATTTCAAACATGTACCAGTGAAGACAGAAAATTATAATACCTTACTCCTCAAAGCTTTCCAATGTGTGGTCAGAAGATCAGCCACATAGAGCTCACCTGGAATGTCTTAGTCCATTTGTGTTGCTGTAAGGAAATACCTGAGGCTGGGTAAGTGATAAAGAAAAGAGGCTTATTTGGCTAAGGTTGTGCACGCTGCACAAGAAGCATGGCACCAGCATCTGCTGCTGGCAGGGGACTCAGGCTGCTTCCACTCATGGCAGAAGGCAAGGGGGAGCCTGTGTGAGCAGATTACACGGCAGCAGAAAAAGCAGGAGAGAAAAGAAGGAAGTGCCAGACTCTTTTAAACAACTAGCTCTTGGTGGAACTAACCAAGAGCGAACTCACTCATTACCACATGGTTGGCCCCAAGCCATTCATGAAGGATCTGACCCCTCACTCCACCCAAACACTTTCCATTAGGCCCCACCTCCAACATTGGGGATCTGATTTCAACATGAGCTTTGGAGGGTCAAACACTGAAACTATAGGATGGAAGTTTGTTAGAAATGCAGAATTCCATGCCAAACCCAAATTTCTGTATTAAAATCTGCATTTCAGGCCAGGTGCGGTGGCTCATGTCTGTAATCCCGGCATTTGGGGAGACCAAGGTGGGAGGATCACTTGAGGTCAGGAGTTCGAGACCAGCCTGGGCAAACATTAACAGAAAGACCTCATCTCTACAAAAAATTAAAAAAAAAAAATATCAGCCAGGTATAGGGGCATGTACCTGTGGTCTTAGCTACTCTAGAGGCTGAGGCAAGAAGATTGCTTGAGCTCAGGGATTCAAGGTAACAGGGAGCTATGATTGTGCCACTGCACTCCAGCCTGGGCAACAGAGTGAGACACGGTCTCAAAAAAAAACTGCGTTTTCACAAGATCTTCAAGTGATTTATGTGTTAAGGTTTGAGAGGTACTAGTATAATAAGCGCTTGCTTATTACTCAGTTTCAATAATTACCAATACCCAGTCAATCTCATTTCATTTGTTCCCTCTTCTCACTTTCTCCCTTTGTTTTGATTATTTTAAAGGAAATAATATGCATTCTATCATTTCATTGATAATTGTTTCACAGGGTGCATCTTTAGAAGACAGTCTCTCAAAAAATAACTGCAAGATATTTACTATGCCTAAAATATAATAATTCATGAATACCATTACATATTCTGCAAAGATTTGGATAGGAAAGGGAAAAGAGGATATTCTATTTTGGAAGAATCAGCAGAGATTTAACTAGCCAGGTTGGGGCTAAGGGTTAGTCTTGTCAGTACA
>RJWJ010046958.1:0-11181 GCA_004363605.1 Indri indri
CAATGGGTTATTTAGAAGCATGTTGTTTAATTTCCAAGTATTTGTGGATTTTCCAGATAACTTTATTATTGACTTCTGATTTACATCTGTTGCATATGGTTTCAATCTTCAAAATGTACTGAGGCTTGTTTTATGGCTCAGCATGTGGTATATATCTTGGTGAATGTTCCATGTGCACCTGGAAAACATGTGCATTCTGCTATTATTGGATAATATGTTCTATAAATATAAATTATGATGAGTTGGTTAATGGTGTTTTTCAAGTGTTTTATATACTTACCCATCCTCTATTCATTATATCAATTGCTGCAAGAGGAATTCTCTAAGTATAATTGTGGATTTTTCTATTCCTCCCTTCACTTTTATCAGTTTTTGCTTCACATGTATTGATGCGCTGCTGTTGAGTGCATTCATATTTGGAATTGTTATGCCTTCTAGATAAACAGATTCTTTTATCGTGATGAAATGTCCCTAGTTATCCCTAGAATCTGTCTGGCTCGAAATCTGCTTCATCTGACATTAATATAGCCACTCCAGCTTTCTTATAAGTAGTGTTTTTATGGCATATCTTATTCTATCCTTTTACTTTTAGATAATCTATGTCTTTATGTTTATTTAAAGCAGATTTTTCTTGCAGACCAAGTATATACTTGGTTTAACTGGAGTGCCTAGAATACTGACATTTAATGTAATTAGTTACATTAATTTAATGGAAATATTTGTATGGTAGAATATAAGTGTATCACACGGTATTTGTTTCTAATTTTTCCTTTATTGCTGTTTATTTCCTTTTCAATTTTACCTGCATTTTTGTGTTAATGAGTAATTTTTTTGATTCCATTCTATATTAGCTATGTTTCTTTGTTTCTTTTCTTTAAATGGTTGCTCTTAGGTTTACAGTATCTACTTTTTAACTTATCATAGTGTGCTTTCAAATAATAGTATATTCCTTAGTTTATAACAAAAGAATCTTACATTACATCGATGATCCTTGACTTATGATAGAATAGAATTCCCATTTCTATGATGGTTCGACTTACAATTTTTCAACTTTATAATGGTGCAAAAGTGAGATGCACTCAGTAGAAACTGTACTTCGAGTACCCATATAGCCATTCTATTTTTCACTTTCAGTATTCAATAAATTACAAGAGATATTCTACACTTTATTATAAAATTGGCATTGTGTGAGATGATTTTGCCCAACTGTAGGCTAATGTAAGTGTTCTCAGCAGCACTTAAGCACTTAAGGTAGGATAGGCTAAACTATGGTATTTGGTAGTTTAGGCATACGAAATGCATTTTCGATTTATGATATCTTAACTTATGATGGGTTTATCAGTATGTAACCCCATCGTAAGTCAAGGAGAATCTGTACTTCTATGCCCTCCCTCACATCCTTTGTGCTGTTTTTGTCATTATTTTACTTCTACATATTTTATAAACATCACAATACATTGTTATTATTTTTGTTATAAAGTTAATTATTTTTTAAAAGCAATAAAAGTGAGAAAAAGTCTTATATACACACCTTCATATTTACCATTTACCATGCTTTTTATTTCTTTGTGTATATCCTAGTTTTTAACTAATATCATTTTCCTTCTGCTTGAAGAACTTTTTAAACTTTTCTTATAGTTCATGATTGCTGATGATGAATTCAATCAATTTTTGGAAAAAAGTTTTCATTTACCTTCATTTTTTGAAAGATGTTTTTCCTGCATAGGTTCTCAGGTTTTTTTTCTTCCAACACTTTAAAGATATTTCTCCATTTTCTTCTGGCTTTCTTCTGGCTTTCTAATGAGAAGTCTGTCATTATTATCTTTGTCCATCTGTGCTTATGAATTCCTTTTTCTCTAGCTCCTTTTAAGATTTTCTTTTTATCAGTGGGTTTCAGAAATTATATTATATCTTACTATCTTAGTATGGTTTGCTTTTGGTTTATCCTTCTGGAGGTTTGTTGAATTTCTTAGCTCTGTGACCCACTGAGGCTCTGTTCATTTTCTTTTAGCTGTTTTGTAATCTCTGATTCAATTTGAATAGTTTTAATTAGCTTGTCTTCTAGTTTACTGATCTTTTTTTCTGGAGTGTCTAATTTGCTCTTAGTTCCATCCAGTGACTGTTTCATTTGAGAACTTGTATTTTTCATTTCTAGAAGGTCCATGTGATTCTTGCTTATTTATTTATTTATTTATTTATTTATTTATTTATTTATTTATTTATTTATTTTGAGACAGAGTCTCACTCTCTTGCCTGGGGCAAGTGCCGTGGCGTCAGCCTAGCTCACAGCAACCGCAAACTCCTGGGCTCAAGCAATCCTACTGTCTCAGCCTCCCGAGTAGCTGGGACTACAGGCATGCGCCACCATGCCCGGCTAATTTTTTCTATATATATTTTTAGCTGTCCAGTTAATTTCTTTCTATTTGTGGTAGAGACGGGGTCTCGCTCTTGCTCAGGCTGGTCTCGAACTCCTGAGCTCAGAACTATCCGCCCGCCTCGGCCTCCCAGAGTGCTAGGATTACAGGCGTGAGCCACCGCGCCCGGCCCTATGTGATTCTTTTTTATATCTTCCATTTCTCTTCTCACAATGCTTGTGTTTTTCTTTCAATATTTGGACAATAATTATAATAGCTGTTTTAATGTTCATGTCTGCCAATTCCAGTATTTCTGTCATATATTTTTCTATTTATCGATCTTCCTTTTGATTATTAGTCACATTTTCCTGCATCTTGGGGTAAAGTAATTCTGATTATATGCTAGACATTTCGAATGTTACATTGTTGAGTATTTAAGTTTTCCTGTCTTTCTTTACTGAATGTTGGATTTTGTTTTGGTAGAATTAAGTTAATTTTGGTTTAGTTTGATACTTTCAAGGTTTGTTTTTAAGACTTTAAAGGTAGGTGTGGAGTAGTCTTTTCTCTAGGGATTCTTTAACCTTGTTATTAGCTATGACTCAATTGGATTCTCTACTGAATGCCCTGAGTGACCAACAAGGACTGTCCATTTTGGCTGGTAGATGTTGGATAGTTTCTAGTTCTGTGTGAGCTCTATGAATTGTTTAGCTTATAGCTTTCTGGTCACTCTCTTCCTAGTCTGTGGAATTTCACTGTACTCATGCACGTCTTAGTAAACTTCCAAGTGCCCCTCTATGCTCTTTTTATATGTAGCTCCTTCTTTCTAAAACTCTGCCCCATAACTTCCAGGCACATAAGCCTCTTTGAACTATGGTTTCAGTCTCCTCACATCAGCAAAACACTGTACTCTGCCTGGGAGTCCTTCCCTGCTCTGAGATGTAGAATTTACCATCAGAGTGAAAGCTGGGGTAATCATATTGTATCTTCCATCTGTTTCGTTTCTCTCATGGACAACAATCCTTACCTACCTATTTTCCAATGTCTGATAATAGTTTTTCCACATATTTTATCTGGTTTTCTAGATGTTAATGGAAAGAGGGTAAACTTGGTCCCTGTTTCTTCATGAGAAGTCCATGCTGCAAATTTTTATTCATGTTCTTACATAGAAGATTACCATCTTAATGCTATTCTATTTGAAGGTGTAGTCTGAGACGTTTTTTCTTCTTCTTTTTTCCTCCCTTATTCTTCCACAATTAAAAAAAAAAACTATGAATATTTCAAATTAATTTGGGAGAAATATATTGCATTATTTATGTTTATCATTACAGAATTGTCTGTTTTCCCACAGTGGTTCCTATGTCTTATTCTCCTTTTCCAACACACCCACTTCAAATAGGGCTAATGTGGCTTTTTGATACAGTATTTAGGCTCTGAAAAGGCTCTCGGACTTCATTCACTAGGGGAATTTCTATGCCCCTCATAGCTGGAGTTCTAAGAATAGCCATTCAAGGATTGCTTCCTACATTTGTTGAAACTGGGGATACTTGTAGATGTGACATCTCTAGTTCATTATTATATATGTTTTATACTCACCTGAACATATAGTGGGAAACAGAATATTAAAAATGCAATTAATGTGAAAAATCATGCCATCTGAATTGTAGTGGGCTATGAGTTTCTTGCAGAACTTTCTGCAATTTAGTGCTTCAAATGTCTTATAAATGCATAGACTGCATATCTTTCAAAAGCCTTAAGAGAAAGAAATTTTAAATACTAGCTAGATTTCTTAATTTAATAACAAAAGACAATTCTTTTACTACATATCTCCTAACATGTTGCTTTCACTTCAAAAGTCTAAAGAGTTTTTTGTCTTTTTTTTAAAGCTGATGTTTATGTCAGTGACTTAAAAAAGATCATATCCCTTGTTATGAAGGAGCTTAACCTTGTCTTTTAGATCTCAGCGAGAAATGCAATCCATACAGCATTAGCCACGTTTTTTTTATAAGGCCGATGTAGGATTTTTATAACCTATAAAAGTTTTATGACTCCATGCTCAGGAGAAAGCAAGTAATTACTTAGCCAAGCTAGGTAGGAGTTCAGGTTAATGGTAAACAGAAAGGAGATGTTGAAAGATTTCATATCCAAAGAATCATACAGAGATAAAACAGGTGAAGTACGAGACTGTTACATAGTAAGCTGCCGTCCAAATGGTAGCCATTATTATTATTATTCAGCCAGTATTCTGAAAATGATTTTATCTGCCTCATGTACTTATACTGGGTCGAGTTTACACTGTTTCCCGATACCCTGCCCCCCAGACCTCTGCTTTCTAGAACTTTATTTATTGTTCTTAAAACATAGTGGACTTTTGTCTTCCCATGTTTGAATACTGTATATTAAGGAAAAGAAAATCATGTACTCTGCAGGGAATTCATATAGTTCTGCTCATGTGTATTTAAATATTAAGTTTATTTCTGTAAGTAAACCTGTCCTCTCCCACCCTCCACCCCCACTCCATGTCTCAGGAAAGGTGGAGACTATTGAAAACCTGTCCTTAGGGGCCTCTCGTTTGAAGAGGCTTGCAGACATCCTTGAAAGTCACAGACTTCTATTCCTTATAAATTGCCAGATGATATAGTGCTTTGTGACATTCCTTTGTGTGATGAAACTTTAGGTGTGAGCACAAGTTATATTTTGTTTCAGGAAATGAAACATCAAAGGTGAGGGTTTTTCTGTTTCATTTGTTTGTTGTCATTGTGTTTGTTTTGCAATATCTTTGTGGACGGCACTGGTTTTCAAAGTGTGATCCTTGGGTAAGGAGCATTAGCCTCTCTTGGGAACTACTTAGACGAGCAGATCCTCAGGCCTGGCACTCTGTTTTAGGCAGTTCTGATGCATGCTAAAGTTTGATAGCCACTGGTGTGGAGAAGCCCGGAAAGCTCGCCCACATCTGGCTTAATCTATTTCTGTCTGTGATATTATAAGCCTCATATATGAGGTATGAAGAAGTAATCAGTCATGCCCCCAGCTACTGTTGCCTTGGCGATGTTTAATGGTATAACACAGGAAGTGCCACACTGCAGAGCGAATGTCACATCCCAAGAGGAAGAGACTGCGAAAAGGCCTCTAGAACCCCTCCTTTCACAGCCCCGGTGGCCAGAGTGAGAGGATTGAGACGCCAGAACCACAGAAGGTGATAATGAAGGGCCTTCAGGCTGAGCTGCAGCCTGGAGGCACCTCGAGCTAGCTCAGGAGTGAAATTCCAGGGCTCAACTCTGTTCTTGAAGTACAAGTATCAAAAGCCTGACTTTAGCAATCCAGAGAGGAGGCAAGAAACTAAACATCATTGTGTAGGCCTGCCTCTGGGGGAGCCCAAGGGAAGCTTGGCAAAGAGACGGTTCTCTTAGCCACGCCAGGAAAGGGCGGCATGCGCTCAACAGTGAGGAGGACCTGGAGGCTGATGTATCCATCTATTCTCTTCATAAAGGCTCATGATTCACTTGACAAATATTGAACAGGTACTATTTCTAGTTCTAAGTGCTAGAGATCTAGCAGTGAACACGAAAGAGGTAGGCCTTATGTCTCTCACATCCTAGTCGTGTTCTGGGGATGGTTAAATGTCAGCACTGGCGTTGGGTGGACACTTTCTGGTTCCTAGACTCAAGATTTTGGGCCCCAGAAAGTGCAAATCCGGGTGAACAATTTTCTTTATAGACAAGGCTTATTTCTCCTGGGAGCGTACCCCATTCTCATATGCACCTTGTCCTAGATATCTAAGCTGGAAATTTTGCCATCAGTTTTGATATCACTGGCTCCCTGGCCCCTCATCTAATCAGGCACCAGATCCGAGGGATTTGTTCTCAGTAAAGTGTCTGGAATTTCCCATTTTTTTCTGTTTTCACAAATGCCATCTGCTCAATGTCCTTGTACTAGTTTGTTAGGGCCACCAGAACAAAATACCACAGACTATGTAGCTTAAACAATAGAAATTTATTTTCTTATGATTCTGAAGCCTAGAAGTCCAAGATCAAGGTGCCAGTAGGGTAGGTGTCTGGTGAGGCCTCCCTCTTCGGCTTGCAGATGGTGCATTCTCTCCGTGTCTTTCCATGGCCTTTCTCTGTGTGTGTGCAGGATGGAGGGAGTGATCGCTGGTGTCTCTTCCTCTTCTTATATGGACACCAGCTTTATTGGATTAGGGCCCCACCCTCATGACCTAATTTAACCCTTATTACCTCCTTAAAGGCCGTAACTCCAAATACAGTCGCATTGAGGATTAGGCTTCAACATATGAATTTTGGGAGGATAAAATACAGTCCATATTGTCACCCCATTCCTGGATTATTATAGGTACTTATAGTACCTATAATAGGTACTCGTAGGTAATTATAGGCACTGTAACAAGTACCTATAGATTATAGGTACTTACTGATCATCATTCTTCACCAATTCTTCTTGAATTTGTAACTAGATTCATTTCAGTAAAATAGTACAGTTAACCCTCGAACAACATGGATTTGAACTGTGCAGTTTCACTTATATGCAAATTTTCTTCTGAGACAGCAAGACCAACCCCTCCTCTTCTTCCTCCCCCTCAGCCTACTCAAAGTGAAGATGATGAGGATGAAGACTTTCATGATGATCCACTTCCACTTAATGAATTGTGAATATATTTTCTTTTCCTTATGATTTTCTTTATAATATTTTCTTTTCTTTGGCTTATTTTATTATAAGAATATAGTATATAATACATATATAGAATATGACTATATTCTATAGTCATAGATTGACTATATATGTTATTGGTAAGGCTCTGATCAATAGTAGGGTATTGGTAGTTAAGTTTTTGAAGAGTCAAAAGTTATGTAAGGATTTTTGACTGCTTGGGGGTCAGCATCCCTAACTTCGCATTGTTCAAGGGTCAACTATATTTTTAAGTTACAGTCATATTTAAAACTTCATTGACTCCCAATGACTAGAATTTAGCCAAACTTCTTAGTCTGGCATTTGGTTCCCTGGTTATAGCCTCTCTGGTCAGCCAAAATAATGTTACCATTTGATCCAGCAATCCCACTACTAGGTATCTACCCAAAGGAAAAAAAGACATTCTATAATAAAGACATCTGCACTCGAATGTTTATGGCAGCACAATTCACAATTGCAAAGATGTGAAAACAACCCAAGTGCCCATCAATCCATGAGTGGATTGATAAAATGTGGTGTATGTATACCATGGAATACTACTCAACTACAAAAAACAATGGTGAACTAGCACCTCTTATATTATCCTGGATAGAGCTGGAGCCCATCCTTCGAAGTAAAGAGTCACAAGAATGGAAAAACAAGCACACATGTACTCGCCATCAAATTGGTTCTAACTGATCAACACTAAGGTGCTCACATGGAAGTAATATTTCATCAGGTGCTGGTCAGGTGGGAGGAGGGTGGTGGGTTGGGTAAACTCACAACTAATGGGTGCGGAGCGCACTGTATGGGGGAAGGGCACACTTGTAGCTCTGGCTTGAGCAAGGCAAAGGCATTATATGTAACCAAAATGTTTGTACCCCCATAATAGTCTGAAAATAAAAAAAAAAAATTAAAAAAAAAGAAGTGTCCCTAGGTGACCTACCCCATTAGTGTAGTAAAAATCACACCCACCTGCGCCATGACAGTTTACAAATACCATGACAACACCCAGAAATTGCCTTACAAGGTTAAAAATGGGGAGGGTTCCCAGTTCTGGGAATTCTCCACCCCTTTCCAAAAAAAAAAAAAAAAAACCGTGAATATTCCATCCCCCCACTTAACATAAAATTAGGGAATCAGCATAAAAGGGAAAATCTTGTTAAACTCAGGGTCTCCTCCACTCTTGGGGGTTGACCCATTCCTTCTCTGAAATATACTGTGTTTTAATAAACTTTGACACTTTCCTTGCTTAAAGAAAAATATAATAACAATGTTATTCTCTTTCTCCACACCACAAACTATTTTTGAGTCATCCACTTCATTATTCTTCATGCATTCAGTGAGTGTTCCCACCCCTAGGCCTTCAAGCATGTTATTCTTTCTGGAATGTCCTTTTTCCACTTATTCAAATACTGCCCTTTCTTCCAAAAGCCACACTCTTATCTCCTCAGTGACATCTTCTGGATCATTTCCACCCACAGTGATCTTTCTCTCTGGGCTTGGATTATTTTTTTCAAACAAATGTTAACACATTCCTCTTGTGTGTATGTCTGTGTTCCTCACTGAATTGTCTGAGGGTGAGTACTGAGTATTTTACCTCCTTGTAGCCCTCACAAAGCCTGGCACAGTGGTGCTGCTCAAACAGTGTTCTCCTGGCGTGGATGGGTGGATGGATGGAGGGATGAAAAAAGATTGATATTCCCTTCGATAAAGTTTTCTGAGAATCTTAGCTTCAGTGTCATGTCCTCTAAGAAAATTTCCATAATCCTATCCCAGTCTCTATGACGTCAACATATGTTAGATCTCTGTATAACCTTTATCACTACCAGAGAATATTATTGCTTGTCCTTCCAACCCCCCATAATGCTCTAAAATTCATAGAAATAGAGACTGTTTGTCTTGTTCCTGAGTGCTTGGTTAGCATCTGACACATGGTAGATACTCAATAAGTATTTGCCAAATGAATGAATGAATAGATGAATTTAGCATCACATTAGTGTAATGAAATCTTTTGGAAAGGACAGTATGCCTAGCAAGGTTTGCATGTAGGTGGGAGGGCCTGCTAAGAAACCTGGACTTTAAAAAATTACCCATGAGGCATTTAGGACATCTCACACTAATTTAGAAACAAATGTGTCTTGTGCCTTGCTTTATATATTGTGTATGTTAAAAAATATTTGTGTGGGTTAATAATTTGTACCCTGACTTAGAATACCTAAAAGACTCAAAGTGCTATATAAATAGAGTATTTATGGAGCCATGTAGTCTACTATTTAAAGAAAGCTAACATTTAATCATTTGGTAAACAAATTTTTTTTTTTTTTGCAAGACAATGGATTTTTTTCTAAATCTAGTTTTTCACATGGGGAATTTCCTTAAGGGTTCTACAATAAAGTAGAACCTACAGTGACTTCTACTACATATAGGAAAAATTTCTTCTGTTTCTTTCTTCCTCTTCCAATTTGATCATCCCTGCCTCAGGAGACATGGTCTAGTTACCAGATTTGCTCCGTCTTTGGTTCCGCCAAAGTTAGTCCTGCCTTTGTGCTTTTTGTTCATGCTGTTCCCTTTGATTGGAAAGTTCTCCTAGTCGAGGTCCAACTGACAATAGCGTCTTCTCCAGCAATCCTTCCCAATGACCATAACTCCCATAAAAGAATTAATGGTACCACTTATTTTTGCTCATGTACCTTGACACTCATGGATTATGCTCCGTTATTTCTTGCGTGTAAGTCCCATCTCCCTGATTGCTCTGTAAGCTTCTTTGGAGTAGGACTGCACCTTGTGTTCCATTTGTATGTCCTCTTATGTCTGATAATTTTATGAAATGTATTTATAAGACTTTTGGAAATGAATTGTACACCTCTCATAGCCTGGCTATTTGTGTCCAGAATTTTGAAGGCGAGTGGCAGGATGTTCTGGAGCCCTCTGGAGGGCTAGTCAAGCCCCTTCCTGAGGTGTTCTTGTTAATAGGAAGGACAGGTCACTTTCATCCTACATATACTCAGGACCCAGAACTTAGTGGAGTCCCTGTTTGATGTTGTTGACCAAAGGAAGTCAGATATTGGCTAAATCTCTTCCTACATTTTCTCTGCATTTGCTACAGGTGGCAAGAAAAAACTGTCCTATAGGCCAGATCCTTTCCTTAGATTACTTTGGTCTATGGCAAAATGTCCAAGAAGTGACGCACCTATAGTTAAAAATACAACTTATTTTTATTGAAAGAGCTCTGTCTGTAAACCCACTTAGTACGACTACTTCACCATGAAAATGGCTCCCTGTGTCTTTTTTTCTTTGTCACCTTCTTTTTGCCTCTCTGTGTGTGTGGTTCTGTTAAGTTTTCCTTTGTAAATGTGTATGCATTTTCTCTGTCTCCATCTATCTCTGATTCTCTCCCTTTATTTTTTGATCTTCTTTTGTCTGAAGGAAAAAAAAATATCAGTGGAAGTTCATAAGAGAAAATATAGTTAGCTAAATTTTTTTTGAGGAATTAAGAAACATTATATTTATTCATTTAGACTGTTTTTTAATGCATTGAAACTGTTTTCAGAAAAAAAATCTGTTGTTTCTTATTTATATTACTTCATATTCATATATGAAACTCAACATATCTTCATGCATTTTCCATATTTGCAATCAACCTATGTATACTATATATTTTTAACCTAACATTATTTTATCTATTACACATTTAAATAATGATATTCTAATATGTTGTGTAGTTTGTTCAGCCATTTCCTAAGTCATGTTTGAAATATCTCCAGTTTCATTATTGCAAACATTGCTACCAGCATCTTTGTACAAATTATTGTATTCTTTTGGCTTTTTCTAATGTACATTACCAAAAGGAGGATTATCTGGTCAAAGGCATTCACTGATTTTTTTTTTTTTTTTTTTTTTTGAGACAGAGTCTCACTGTGTTGCCCGGGCTAGAGTGCCGTGGCGTCAGCCTAGCTCACAGCAACCTCAAACTCCTGGGCTCAAGCGATCCTCCTGCCTCAGCCTCCCAGGTAGCTGGGACTACAGGCATGCGCCACCATGCCCGGCTAATTTTTTCTATATATTTTTAGTTGTCCAATTAATTTCTTTCTATTTTTAGTAGAGACGGGGTCTCGCTCTTGCTCAGGCTGGTTTCGAACTCCTG
>RJWJ010046959.1:0-11153 GCA_004363605.1 Indri indri
TCTTTTTTCTTTCATCTTGCTCTGTTGCCCAGGCTAGAGTGCAGTGGCATCATCATAGCTCACTGCAACCACAAACTCCTGGTCTAGAGTGATCCTCCAGCCTCAGCCTCCCAAGTAGATGGGACTACAGGTGCACACCACCACACCCAGCTATTTTTTTCTATTTTTAGTAGAGATGGGGGTCTCGCTCTTGCTCAGGCTGGTCTCAAACTCCTGACCTCAAGTGATCCTCCCGCCTCAGCCTCCCAGAGTGCTAGGATTACAGGCGTGAACCACCGCGCCTGGGCCAGTTTAGCAATTTCTAAAAGTATTTTGAAATTTACTAAATTTCTAAATTAAAATGAATCCATGTTCTGGGAAGTCTGCAGTAAGGAGGCATTTCTTTTTTTCCTTCCTAACCCTACTGCTACCAGCCTTTAGCACATTTACTATTTCATTGCAAGCTAGTGTGGAAATAGACAAGAAGGAGTATTTCCTCTTAGTTCTTGGCAGCAAGTAAAAGATAAGTCCACTTAATCAGACGTAAATGAAGAGGAAATCTCATGTTTCACAAGATAAGAAGCACAAAGTGAGGATGGGTTCTAGGTGTATCAGGATTAGAAGCTTCTATCAAGGACCCAGGTCTTTTCTTTATCTGTACCTAACTCTCTCCACCCACAGGCTGGTAGCAGAATGGCTCCTGCCATTCCAGGAGGTGCTCCCAGACTGTATTCCAGTGAATGTAATCCAGGGCAAGGATGGAAAACTATGACCCAATGGGCAAATCTGGACCACCACCTGATTTTATAACTAGGTTTTACTGAAACACATCCGTGTGTATTCCTTTACATATCATTTGTGGCTGTTTTCACATTATAGCAGCAGATTTGAGTAGCTGCAACAGAGAATTTGAAAAATTCTCACAAAGCCAGCCTGAGACAATGTTAGGTCCGATTTCCCTCGGCCCCAAGAACAGAGAGACGGAGTCACCGAGGCTGCAAATGGCAAAGGAGTTTATTGGCTAGCTCGAGCTAGGGTCCAAATCCCAGAGCACCAACGCAGTGGCCTCTCCTATGAACCAGGACAGGACCCCGCCTTGGGGTAAAAGTGAAGCTTTTATATCTTTTTTCCACACAACATGCAGGTTTCACACGACATGCAAGTTGCACACGACACGCTGGGCACACCATCCCCCTCCCCCCCACTTAGTCCATTGGTTCCTTTGAAAGTGGCTGATTGTTTTGACTCCTGATTGGTTGGCTCCAAGCCTCGGGATTTTTGATTTTCGCGCCGGCGCCAGTTGTGGTCAGCGTCATTTTGGGGAAACCGAAACTTAGGCCTACTCCAGGAAATTCAGCCTGTCATGGAGTCACTCCTGCTCTTACTCCTATATTTAACAAACAACTAAAAGCAAGCACGGTTACAGAAGCAAATGGCATCAGTTAGAATCAAAGAGAGCACAGTTTCCTCTAATCTCAAACAATTCGTCCCACACAAAACAAAGTACATTCTCCTACTGTCAATTCCTCTTTTTCAACAAGAGACAGCCAGATCACTGCTCCTCATTGTTCACGTTATCCATAGCTATTTCTAATGACCCATTCATCTGTCCCTCCATGCATTGACCCATACTTTAACAAACACTTATTGGATACTGTCTGTCTCTACATGGGTACGTTAAGCTGAGCTATACACACACACACACACACACACACACACTACTGTTTTAAGAGAGAGACAAAGAGATTCCCAACAGACTCAGAAATTTATGGAACTGCTTGACTCTGAAAATTTCTAAACCCTTGTTCCTCGTTGCTCCCAATCCTTGAACTAATCATTCTTTCCTCCTTCTTCAGGCCAAAAGTGTCTTGATTCATCACAAGGCTCCCTTCCTTAATAAGTCTTATTATTTAACAAACTGAGGCTGAAAGAGTGTAAGGCGGGAGAAGAGAGGAAAGGAAAATAGAATAGCATCTACCGTCGGTTTCCTATGAGCCATGCATTACACAGAGCACCCCGCATACTTCCTTTCTTCACATCTGAAGTCAGTTGCAGACAGGCATGAGGGATCTTGACAAGCAACCCAGGAAGGGGATGCAGACAGAGTCTTTCATTAGTAGTTACTAGGGAGAGAGCATAGCTCCAATTTGCTTGACAATCACCCGGGATCTTTTCCTACTCAGGCTCCTGCTAAATTAGATATTCTTTCTAGTCCTTCCCTTTCCTAGTCCTTCTGAGGCCCTGGAAACTTAAAATTAGAGTGAAACTAGACATGACCCTGAAAAATATTCCATGCTAGTGGCTCATTCTCAAAAGGAGCTTGTGCAAAATGTTAATACTGATCACAAAGGGAATGATGTCAATTTTCTGTGAAATGACGTGTGAAGAGAACCATCATTTATTGAGCATCTGCTATATATCATGTGATTTGTATATTAATCTCAGCTAATATTCACAATAAGCCTGTGATATATTGAAATCACTTAGGAATAGATCTGGCTGAAAAATGCAGAAAATCTGTCCACAGTGGATTAAAATTGATGGGTCCACTAGGTGGTGCTGACATTGATTCAGCTTCTCAGCGATGACATCAAGGAATTAATCTCTGCATTACCTATCTTTAGTAAGTTAACATTTAGTCTCATGCTTGTTATCTCATGATTGCAAGGTGGCTTCATCAGCTCCAGATATCATGTCCACATTCAAGGTAGAATTGGGGAAGAAAGATAGGGCTGGTATAAGAGTCCTCATTGTATTAGGAAAGCAAAAATTTTCCCGGAACCGCTCCCCCCCTTCCCCCCGCCATCAGACTTCCACTTAGGTATCATTGGCCACAATTGGGCTGCATGGATACCCTTAATTGCAAAGAAGGCAGAGAAAATAGGGAATAGAACTGTTAGGGTTACCTTGGACCAGAGGTGGGCAAACAACAACCGAATCTGGACCACTGCCTATTCTTATAAATAAAGTTTTATTGCAACATAGCCACACCCATTCATCTATGTATTGTCTATGATTGTGTTCACACTACAATGGCCGAGTTGTGACAGAGACTAAACAGCCTGTAAAGGGAAATATTTAAAATATTTTCTATCTGTCCTTTTTCAGAACAGTTTGCTGACCCCTGCCTTAGACCACTCGTGAACCATCACCTAGGCTGGGCAATTTGCTCCCCCAAACAAAACTGAGAAAGCTTCTGATAGGAAAAAAAAAGGGACATTGTCACTGGATAGGTCACAATCATTATTGCCATACACCACCGTTGTTATCTCTGTTTCAGATGAGGAAACTGAGAATCAGAAGGGTTAAGTAACTTGCCCAAGGATACAAGTTAAATGAATACAGTCCTAAGTTCAAATTTAGGACTGAATATGAATTTTGACCATGTCATGGTTTTGTGAGCTTTCTCATCTGCGAAGGAGCTGTAAGATAGCTGCTACCTGTTACTCAGTTCAGCTGTTCAGCAAGTTGTACAAAAGGACAGAAAGCTCATGAATCCACCTAAATAGGTTCACAAGATGATTAAGCATTTACTTTTAAATTACGTTTCGATGTTCATTTCCTATCTTAGTCTCTTTCCCCTGCATATATACATAGTCTTTTAGAACCCAAGTTATATTAAGACAGGTTTTCTTTTTCATCTTTTTCTCCCCAGCTCTTCACAGCTATCTAACACACAATAAGGACTCAATAAAAGTTTGTTGCGCCCCTACTACATTACTGTCTCATAGTCAAATAAATATATGCCATTCATATATGCACATATTATCTTCCAAATGAGGCTGTAAATTACAGCAGTGGATACTCACTCTGCACTCAAATATGCCTAATGACTGAATGACATGCCTCAACCCCCAGCATTGGCCCTTGGCACTGAAAATGATTGCACTCGCAGTGTTGAAGGGCAACACGAATGGCCAGTCACCTTCGGCCTGGCTGGTCAATCTCACCTGTGCGTGATGGCAACAGCATCTGCGTGGATCTTAGGTCTCCACCTTGGGCTGCCTCTGCCCCCGCATTTCCTCTGCAACCTTGAAACGGTAGCACAAGTGGTAAGAGAGCCAAAAAACAGCATACTTTGGGACAAAGGAAAAGGACGAAGTTTTGAAATGAAGAAGAGGAAGGCTTTAGAAAATCTATTTTTCTTCTTTTTCCTCTCATCTTTCTTCACAACTCTAAGGGGGCGCAGGAAGAAACCCCTTCCCCTCTTCCTGTCTTCCATTCCAAGTTTCTGAAACTTCCTCAAATGCTCTACCTTCTCTTGCTTGCAAGTAAGTCTTAGCCATTTTCTCAGCCTGGGAGATCCTTCTCTCCCACTCTCCTTCACCATCATCAGGCTAACTCCTCTTCTAAGGTTTTACTTTAGACTCAATTTCCTCCAAAAAGCCTTCCTCAGTAGTTGAAGGTGTCCCTGAAGTCACAGCCATAGCATCGTGCATGATAGACCTGTCTTCCTGTTGTCCCTTGCACGAGTCTATCAGCAAAGCCTATGAGGAGCTACATCTGACTATCCGATGTACTCAATAAATAATCGGCAAGTGAAAGAATGAGGAAGAGGAGTCAAAACTGAGAAGGCCTCCACCCCTTCCGATGTGTCAAGCCAGGGATTTCCTATGCATATCTGATTCTCTACTCCCTAGAGGGTTTTATTTGCTCCTCAGACCTTGGAAACTGTTAACCAGAATGAGTGAATCTGTTTGGAGATCTTATCTGTATGCTTCACCACGGGTGTTGTTTCCTTCTATCTCTCCAGCCAGGCATTCTTCAGCTCTTTAAGTGGTGGAGCCTGTCTTCCTGGATAGAGTGCAAAAGCTACAGTGTAATCTTGCTTTCTTGCAGGGCCACTGACCAGAGAAAACAAAAACTGGACTGATTGGGCTCTCCTGATGTGGACCAGCCAGTGGCTCTCTAGTTTCCTTCTGTGTTTAAAATTTCTTATCTGGCATTGCTAGCAAATCCAGCAGGCCCACAGGTCAACTGGGGACTTATCTCCAGAGCTGGTACTTCAAAGAGATATATACACACCACTCCCGTGGGTCAGATAGGCCGAGTCAGTGAGAGACAGAGTAATTTGGGATCCGTCAGCTTAACACATGTAACACAGCCCATTAACTTTTTTTTTAAAAAAAGCAAAGTTTATTTTATTTTGCCCCATTGTGAAAGTAATCAGCGTTCATTATAGCAAATTTGGCAGATAACCAAAAATGTAAAGGAAAAAATTCCTCAATAATTTAGTATATTTGATGTATTTCTCTTTAGTTCTTTAGCATGTTATTTCTTTAATAGTTGTGATTATATATATTTTATAATAAATATACATTTGTGTTATGGCTTTTTTAAATTTAAAAATATAATAAATATTTTCCCAGATTTTTACATTATTGAGTAAACATAATTTTAATGGCTGCATCATTGTTTGTATTAATATAGAGAATAATTTATTTAATTATTTCCTCATTCTTAGGTATTTAGATGTTTCCCAATATTTTTCATGTAAATTGTTATGAATGTCATTGAACACAAAGCCTTTTCTAAATTTATACTTATTTCCTTAGATTGGATTCCCAGGAGAGATAAAATGATATGAATATTAAAGGTTCTTGGTATATATTGCAAGATGATTTGACAGAAAGGGTTTTCTAATTTATGCTGCTACTAGCAATGTTTGAGAATGCCAGTTTATTACACACTAGCCAGTTCTAAACAGTCTTCTTCAATTTTGTATATTTTTCTTATTTGATAGGAAAAAAAATTCATCACAGGTTTAAGCTGTATTTCTTTAATTGTTAATGATGTTAAACATTTTTTCTCAAGTAAGTATTCCTTTTTGAACATAATTTATTCATGTCCTTTTTCAACCTCACTATTTGGCCCTTAATATTATTCTTGTTAATTTTCATGTGAATTAATTCTTATCTTCTATATATGCTACAAATACTTTCTTCTAGCTTGTTGCTTTCTATTTGATTTTGGTTTGTCTCAGGTACAGAATAAATTTTTTTGTACTTCACTGTATTGCTTTTTAAGATTGTGTTATCTTCTGTTACTTTTAAACTCAAATGTCTTCTGTCCTAGAGATTTGATAAGCATTCTTCTGTTTGTTTGATTGCATTGACTATGTTTGTTAGTTTGTTTGGCTAATGAGGGTAGTGATGAAGAACCCAAAATGTAGAATCGATCTGCCCGAATTCCAGTACCAGTTTTACCATCCACCAGCTCTATAATGTGGGGGCAGGATACTTAAACTCCCAGTACCTTCACTTTTTATCTGCAAAATAGGGACCCTAATGTACAACCACCTCAAACAGTTGTGCTGACTATCAAATTAGTTAATATATTGTAAGAACCGGTTCCCCTCGGCCCCAGGAACAGAGAGGCAGAGTCACCGAGGGTGCAAATGGCAAAGGAGTTTATTTGCTAGCTCGAGCTAGGGTCCAAGTCCCAGAGCACCAACGCAGTGGCCTCCCTATGAACCAGGACCCCGCCCTGGGGTAAAGGTGAAGCTTTTATACTTTCTTTTGCACACGACACATCGGTGGCACACAACACGCAGGTTCCACACAACGCGTTGGGCACACCATCCCCCCTTCCCCCCTTAGTCCATTGGTTCCTTTGAAAGTGGCGGATTGTTTTGACTCCTGATTGGTTGGCTCCAAGCCTCGGGATTTTCAATTTTCGCGCTGGCGCCAGTTTTGGTCCGCGTTTCGGTTTCAGGGAAACTGAAACTTAGGCCTATTTTAAGAAGTTCAGCCTGTCGTGGAGTTACTTCTGCCTTGTTTTTCATTCTGATTAGTTATATCTGACTAACAACTAAAAGCAAGCGCAGTTACAGAAGCAAATGGCATTAGTTAAAATCAAAGAGAATACATTTTTCTAATCTAAAACAGTTTCTGTTTCACACAAAACAAAGTACATTCTTCTACTATCAATTCCTGCCTTTCAATATATAAAGCACTTAGAACTATTCTTAGAAGCTTATAGTAAGTGCTATGTAAGTTTTGGCTATTAATATTTACAGTAGATTTATATTGTTTTAAAATCTAATAGAGCTAAGCTCTATTTCTTTATTTTTCAAAATTGCTTATTTTACAAAAATTTGGATAGCTTTACATGCTTGTTTTTTAGGATGAAATTTCAGTCATGCTCCTAAAAAGATTTCAACGAGAATTGTATTGGCCTTGCCCTGTCTTCTTTTGTGCTGGCTTTACAAGGCTGCATGGCATGGTCAGAGGCACTGGCATAGTGGCCAAGAGAAAGAATTGGAATATCAGATACAACAGAGTTTGTATGCCCCTCAGCTTTGCCATTGTCTGGCTGTCTGACCTTGGATAAGTTATTTTTTTGAGATTCAGTTTTCTTATATCTAAATAAAATGGAAGTAGTAGTAATAGTCCCTGCAACAATCCAAATGTCCACCAACTAATGAATGGATAGACTAAATATGATATAGCCATACAATGGAATATTATTCAGTCATAAAAAGAGTGAAGAATGATATATGCCACAACGTGAGTAAACCTTGAGAACATCATGCTAAGTGAAAGAGGCCAGACAACAAAGACCACATATTTCATTTATACGAAATGTACAGAATAGGCAAATCTATAGAGACAGAAAATAGATTAGTGGTTGCTTAGAGCTTAGGAAGATGAGGAAAGTGAGGGGTGATAACTAAAGGATATGGGGTTTCTAGTTAAGTCTCATATGGTTTAAACTGGTTGATGGTACCAAAATTGTGTGCCTGCATCCTTATTGCAAAGGGGACTGAGAATTTGAGTTCTGACTACTACACTCAAAAATTTACCACTTGAATATGAAAATTTCCCTAAGATAAAAAAGTTATTCAAAAGGCAATGGGCTTTTTGATTATAATAAGATGCCTACTACAAGGACAAAGCATAGAATCCCAGAAAATCCAAAATCTTAGGGGTAAACAGAGGAAGAAGACCCAGAGAAGAATACATAGAAAGAAAGGAAGTATAGATAGAAAGAAAATCCGAAAGGAAAAAGAAATGTCAGAAAGTGGATTAAGGAATTTCAAGAAGGAGGGAGTGATCAAGAGTGTTATTAATAGTACTATACATAAGTCAGATCAAATAAAGGCTGAGAACTATCCATTGGCTTTAGCCATTAGGAGGTCATTTATATCTTTAGCATGAGAAGGAAGCCCAATTTCAGGGGGATGAAAAGGAATGGGAGATGATGACATAAAAATATACACTATCTCAAGACCTGGGGATGTAGTCCCAACATGTAGGTATTTAATAAACATTGTCATATTTAATCCTTCTAAAGCCTTATGAGGAAGGACCATTATTATTCCCATTTTACAGATGAGCAAACAGATTTTGAGACCCAAGGTCATGAAAGCAGCAAGTCTGGGTGTCACACCAAGACTTGTCTGATATCAAAGTCAGAAAGAACTCTTAAGCACTAGATCCCACTGCCAACATTTTATAATTGTTGTGTGTTTCAGGACAATCCCCCAAATCAGAGATTCTCAGAATGGGAAGGGATTTAAACCCTGTTCTTCTGGTTCTACTTCAGTGGTTCTTTCTTAGATCCTTAAAGCCAGAATATGTCTTTACCCCATCCTTATATTTATTCCTCTATTATCCTTGGTTTTGAATCCATTTCCCCCCTCCCTGATATTTTTTCCCTCTGAGGAAACACCCGTTCTACCTTGCTCCATTTGCTTTGACAAGTGCTAACTTCACCTCTGTCCCCAGGCTGGGCAAGTCACTCAGTCTTGATCAATTAGAACCTGTCATTGCTCTGGCCACTGTGATAAGTGTAGGGGTAAGCTTGCAATGAAAGCCAGGCCTCTGTGAGTCATATCTAAGACTTAACACCATACTATTGTACAAGAGAAGTTCTATTTTCTGTTAGATTTGAATCTGGGAGCATATAGACCTGCAACCGTAGGAACCATCACATAGAATCTAAAAATGAAGCCTACCCTCAGGTGAGCAGATCCAGAAGGTGAATAGAATTGGGGTCCCAGTGATATTATTTGCGCCCTTGGCTCAACCTTCACTCAAAGCCAGGACCTCTGTACTTTTCATAATTTGAGCTAATAATTTTGTCTATTTGTTTAAGTCTGTTTGAATGGAATTTTTTCTCACTTCATACCAAGAGAAACCCAATACATGGCTTATCCCTGCTTGCACAGTATTTTCTCCCCCAATAGAATGTTAGCCGGAGTGCCGCGGTCCTGCCGTGTTTCTGCTTATGCTCTATGCCCATCAATGACTAGGATGGTGTCTTGTGTGTAGCAAGTGCTCAGTAAGTGTCTGATGGATTCAGTAGAATTGAATATAAGCTGATTCCACAACATACTCTGAAAGTTGCTTTAGAAAAGCCTTCCGTCTGTATGTCTGCCAACTGCCACTTTTGTCTCATTATCACAAAAGTAATCTGTAGAAGAAGTTCCAAATATTTGATCTTTCTGTTTGTTTGAATCCACATTAAACTGGAGTTTAGTGTAAATATGTACCTGGAATATTCACTGCGTGATCCAACAAAACAGATTGGATGATGCAGAGTGGATTGCTCTGTCAGTGACTCGATAAAATGAAATGTTTACTTTGTGTCCTTTGTAAAAAACTGGTTTTCTCTGGCGCTTGATTCCTTTCACACAAGGCTAACGACATCCTCTCAAATAAAAAAGGGGTAAAGAAATAGGACATTTTTCTGTTTGACTGTGAAAACTTGGCAGCAATTCTGTACCAAAATGGCCATGAGCTATTGCTGCTGTGCACTGTTTAGGAACACTGCTCTTTGGGCTGGGCTCAATAGACCAGAAAGACACAGACAGAAATTAATACTTTCAGAACACATTAAGGAACAGTGTTAAATGATATGTCATAGCAATGAACAGCTGGAAAAACCTGATTTGCTTGTATTAATGACTGCTGAGATGACGGTTTCACATTGAAATGAGTAGGGAGACTCTTCTACCATATCTTTACAGCAAAAAAACAGTAGAGGAAATATAATGAATTGATCATATAAATATTTCAATTCATCATAACTATAATTATATCTGACTCTTACTGAGTACTTATTACATGCTCAGTACACTTGGCACTGTTTGAAGCATTTTATGCTTATCAGTAATAGGTAGCAACTATTATTATCCCCATTTTACAGATATGAAACTGAGATATAGTACAATCGCTTAACTTCTTCAAGGTCATACAGGTTGTAATGAAGAGCTAGGATTCATACCACGTAGTCTTGCTCCAGGGCTTCTGTTCTTAACCATTGTGCTTTATTGCTTCTCAGAATATTTGCTCAGATAAGTTGATAAGCTTGTAGGAATGTAGGAACATGACTTTTTGGGAAAAAAGTAACGCAACATCTACTAAAATTTAAATTACATGTACCTTTATCTTAATCTAGGAACATATTCTACAGAAGTGATAGACATATACTAAAAGATTTACATACAAGAATGTTTATTGCAATGTTGTTGGTAGTAACTGGAAATTTCTGATGTCCATCAATAAATAAAGGTTGAATTAATAGAGACACAATCATATTTTTACAGGTATATTCTGAATGAATTGGATCTAGATATACTGACCTGGAAGTATGTCCATGTGTATCATTTTTTTTTTTTTTTTTTTGAGACAGAGTCTCACTCTTTTGCCCGGGCTAGAGTGAGTGCTGTGGCGTCAGCCTAGCTCACAGCAACCTCAAACTCCTGGGCTCAAGTGATCCTACAGCCTCAGCCTCCCGAGTAGCTGGGACTACAGGCATGCGCCACCATGCCCGGCTAATTTTTTCTATATATTTTTAGTTGGCCGATTAATTTCTTTCAAATTTTAGTAGAGGTAGGGTCTCGCTCTTGCTCAGGCTGGTCTCGAACTCCTGAGCTCAAACAATCCGCCCGCCTCGGCCTCCCAGAGTGCTAGGATTACAGGCGTGAGCCACCGCGCCCGGCCCATGTGTATCATTAAATGAGGAAATCAAGTAGCAGAAAACTATATGGAATGTGATACATTTTTATCAAAAAATGAGCAAAGAGTACGTGTGTGTGTGTGTGTGTGTGTGTGTGTGTGGTTTCATGAGAATTGAATAGAATTAGGGTATATCAGGTTGTTAGTATTCAGAGGTGGGGGGGAAGAAGTGGGAACAAAATCAGATAAGAAAACAAAGACTAAAACAAC
>RJWJ010046960.1:0-11163 GCA_004363605.1 Indri indri
AGGCTGAGTGTCAATTCATTGCTCTTCCAGTAAACAAGAGAGAGAACCAACTCATGGTATGCAATATTTGACATTTGTGCAAGGAAGTGGTGCTGTGAGAAGGCAAACCAGTCATCTCCCCAAGAAGCTTACCCTTTACTCACACGCACACTTTCAAGGGGAAGATAGAAAAAGCAAGTGTTTTATAAGACAGTTATTGATAAATGTTTTAATGACCAATAAAGTAGAAAGACATAGAGGATGATGGAAGGTTCTACTTTATACCTTACTGAGGGGAGTCCTTGTATATTTGTCAAATTGCTCAGAAGCATTTGCTGAGTCAAAGACTATGTGCTTTTATAATTTTGATAAATATTGCCAAATTTCCTGTTGTAAAATTGTTCCATTTTGCACTTCCACCAGGAATCTGCCTATTCCCCCAAACCTTCATCAACACAGGGAACAATCTAAGTTTTGCATGTGAACCATTTGATATGCAAAGAATAGCATCTCATCATTCCTTGGTGCCTTCCTTTTATTATGAATTGGGTCACACATTTTTCATAAAGTTTAAGAATCATTTAAACTCACTTTTCTGCAAACTATCAGTGCATGTCCTGTACTCATTTTCTATTGTCTATATCTTATTTCTTTGTATGAACTCTTAGTACATTAAGGAAATTAGCGTTTTGTCCATGATAGGCAATAATTTTTTTTTAATTTGAAATTTGTCTTTTTGCAAATGTTTTGCTTGTTTTGGGTTTTTTGTGTTTTTCTCATACTTTTTTTTTCACTTTTTTGCAATTTAATCTATTAATCTCTTATGGAGTCCTCATTCTGGGATTATAAAAATAATTTTATCCCATGTTTTCTGATATAAATTTTCTGATATCATTTTTAATATTTACTTTTTTTTTTTAAAGAGGCTGGGTCTTGCTCTATTGCCCAGGCTAGAGTGCAGTGGTGTGATCATAGCTAATTGCAGCCTAGAACTCCTGGGTTCAGATGATCCTCCTGCCTCAGCATCATGAGTAGCTAGGACAACAGGCACGCACTGCCACACCTGGCTAATTTTTAAATTTTTTGTAGAGATGGAGTCTTGCTAAGTTGCCCAGGCTGGTCTCAAACTCCTGGCCTCAAGTGATCCTCCCGTCTCAGCCTTCCAAAGTGCTAGGATTACAGGTATGAGCCACCATGCCCAGCCAATATTTTACATTTTTGATCCATTTGGAATTTATTTTGATATAAGGTCTGAGATGTAGAATCTAAATTTATCTGTTTTTCCCATATGGTTATTCATTATAATAGCACCATGTATTGAATAATAACTTGATTGCATTTCAGAGCATATATATCTGCTCTTAATTGGCCACCTAGAATACACATATTTTAGGCTTTTGCCACAGACTATAACCTCAGACTTACTACTGCTCAAGTTTCATCTTAAGCACTGTGATGAAAAATGATTTATGAGGAGGATTGCTTAAAGGGTATTTATCTGAGAGTGTGTGTGTGTGTGTTTGTTTCTTTCTATTTTCCAAGTTTTATTTTTGAAAGACAGATGATTATAGACCTTAATCTATGGCTCCTATTGTCTTAATCCTCATTTGAGGAAGAGCCTTTTTCAAGCTGAGGATTTGCTTCCTTACTTAGGACCTGTTGAAAGTTTTTAAAAAATTGCTATACAAAATCTAAGACTGCATTTATTGTAGAGAGATTTTATTCAATGCTTTCTATATAAAATACCCGGTAAGCAACTTTTTTCCCTGAGAATTAAGAGCCAAGGAAGCATTGTTTATCCTCTGGAAATGTGGCTGTTTTTAGGGGGGTTGATGTGAATTTCATGATTGATTTCTCTTGGCTGCCAAGCGACAAAGCCTAGAGGTGACAGTATGCCAGGTATAGTTTGGAGTTTGCAGCTCTGGAGTGAGACAGACCTGGATCACACCCCAGCTATTACCCTGATGAGCTGAGTTGCCTTGGGCAAGCTATTTAACGTCTCTGTCCTAGCTGCCTCATCTGTAAGACAGGGATAGTAATAATTATAGCTGCCTCATTGGGAGGATTAGATGAGGTTGAAAATAAGTGAAGGATTTAGCATAATGCCAACACATAGTAAGCATTCAATAAATATTAGCTCTCACTATTATTGTGACTTCATGTTGATCAAGGTGTTAAGAAGCAGGCCATTTTTAAGCAGGTTGACAGCATTTGTAAGATTAACACAAGCCTTAGATGCATTGACATCTGTTTTTCCCATGAAGAGGCGATTTCTCTTTTCTTATTGTTCTCAATATTTTCTTAATATCCTAGAAACTAGGGCCTTGAAAAAGATCAAAGTATCCCAAAACAAACAAAAAATATGAGTAAAATCTATTTGTTTTATAGAATTACAGAATCTAGGTGTTGGACCAGAACTCAGATATTATCTAGTTCAGTCTCCCTTCCCAGGGCTACTTGGTAAATATTTAAATAAACCCCAATATTAACTTTTTTTCCCTATAAATGAGACTAAACTATCTTTTAAAGAAATGGGAAGTCTGCTTGAATCGGAACGAAATATATACTTATTATTTCTAAACTTCGGAGTGTCAAAATATTTTCAGAACCAAATCGCGATATGCTATTTTATTTGGTTTAAATGCCATTGGGAAGCAGTTTCCTCTACTTTTTATGGAAGATCAGCTGCTAGAGAGCATGCGATCTCCCTGCACTGGGGCACCACATCCAGGTCCCGCACAGACACGCCATTACCAGCAAGGACTGCCACTGCTGCGGAGAGGAGGTTGTGCTGACCCAGGAATAACAGCTCTGAGCTGATGATGTCAGTAACTTTTAAAATAGCTTATTTAAAAATCTTTTCAGTGACCTCAGATACACTTAATGCCACTTAGCTCATCTGGCCATGGGCAGGAAATGTAAGAAGGATGAGTGACAACTGGAACTCCAAGCAGCTGTATCTTAAGAAGCCCATTTTAGGAAAGAACTTGTCTGAACAGGTTGAAGATTGAAGATAACCTTGGTATCTAGTGACCACGATGCAGATACAGAACGAGCATGTCCCTAGCTGTGCAAAATCTAGCATCACAGCAGTTGGTACTTCTCTGTGCTCTGCACATACCTTCTATGAGAGTAACTCTGGCCCCCTGCCTGGGTCCCCTGTGTATTTTGGAGATTCTGCAGAAAATGATTCATGTGGACATAGTCCTATCAGTCACTGTCCGTAGTGTCCTCTGTTGGCTCTCCCTACAATTCTCTCCTGTAGCCCATGTGGCCACCTGCTGAGGTCTGCTGCATCCAGGCTGCTGATGCCTGATGCCCACGTGTGCAGATGTCTGCACCAAGAGCACTTCTCCCCACTGCAGAGCCCAGGTGATGGTGCTGCTACCAGCAGAAGTGCTGATGGCTCAAGTTCTCACAAAGGTGCCCTTGGTCCTCTGCAGCCTTCGGTGTACTGAAGCCACACCACAGCAGGGGGCACTTTGGCATTAGTGGCATAGCCTGTTAATGGAACACCAAAGCTATATCATAAAATCAGCAGCTATTGAAATGTTTATGGGCCATTTTTAAACATGCTCTTGTTAAAAATTTAACAGTTTATTTAACAGCACCTAGATTATCACAGAACTACAGACATCTTTTCAGCCTAATAAAGGTTATAAGTTTGCCTTGTAAAAATTAGCACATAAAGTTTCCAACTGGTTTGTGTCCTGTTTTTTTCATTGATTTTAGTTTATTCTATACATACATCATAATTCATTTTACTAATCATTTATTCTGGCACGTTTAGGTTTTTCCTCCAACTTCTCATTATTATAAACTATGCTGTGATGAACATCCACTTGGTTATTTTTTTCACAACTGTAACTCTTTCCTTAGGGGAGAAAATCCTGGTTGCTAAGTCAAAAGGCTTGTGTTTTTTAAGACTTTCGATACAAACTATTCCAGTTTCCCCATGAAATGGTGGGACTAATTTATATTCCTACCATGCTTTGGATAAGTCTGGGTGAATCATTAAAATAAATGTTCATTGGATTTAAAAAATTACTGCAGTTATACCTATATACATGCTGTAACAAGTTAAAACAATACACAAGTGATTACAGGGTAAGGTGAAAGCCTTACTCGTTGCTAGTCTTCCCACATCCTGAAACATTTGGAGTTATGCTGATGGTTTTGCGTGCATCCTTCCAGATGTTCTGTGCACGTGAAGGTGGAAGGTGGTAATCCTGACACTTCGGCATCTACCTCTTCTGATGTGATGAAAATAACCCTTTTGAAATATAAAATCATTGGTTTTAATGGAAGACATTAATTCACTCTCTTTCATTTCCATATTTATCTCATTCGTTTCTGTACTATTTGAAATGCCCACAAATTTGTATTATTTTGATCATCCAAAAAAACCAAAAATATACAAATACATTTACAAATATGTTAGAATTGGATAACCTCTAAGGGATTCCAGCTGTTTCCCCAAACAATAAAAAGGAAATTTGTTCTATTTATTGTAATGTATGCATATTACAGAATACTGAGAAACTGGTTAGAAATTTAGTTGAGAATTTTTCTGTTGCTATCTAGAGTTGGGAGCAAAGGATCATTCTCTACCCAATTTGTCTAATCTGCAAAAGGCAGGAGTTCCATCCGTTAGATTAGAAGTGGACAAACTATGGCCCATGGGCTAAATCTAGCTTGCCACGTGTTTTTCTGTGACCTGCAAGCTAAGAATGTCTTTTACGGTTTTTAATAGCTGAAAATCAAAAGAATAATAATATTTTGTGAAAGATGAAAATTATAGGAAACTCAATTTATGTTCTTAAATAAAGCTTTATTGGAACACAGCCACACTCATCCACTTATGTATTGTCTATGGTGGCTTTTGTGCTACAATGGTAGAGTTGAGTAGTTGCAACAGAGACCTGTGGCTCTTAGAACCTGAAATATTATTTACTATCTGGCCTTCTACAGAAAAAGTGTATCAACCCCCGATTTAGGTTTTCAAATAAAAAACAGATTAAGTTCCACTACTAAGCAAAAATATCTGTTTACTACTTTGAAGAAGATGAATGATCCCATGGCAGATTTGGGAGAGAAGTCAGAGAATTGCATTTGAGGTGCAGACCACAAGTGAAATCTTGAGGATGAGTGGACACTTTCCTTAGAAGCATCAGTGGTCCCTTTGGGAACGAGCAAATGTGGGAAGTATAGGATCCCTGGGACAGACAGTTGATCTGTCTCACAGCATGCGTTGAAAATTTTGAAAAGCACTAACACATTGTTCTCTAAAGAAACTTTTACTAACTTACACTCTCTCTAGCATTATACGAAAGTGCTCTCAGGCTCTCACCAATATGAAAAAGTTTCCAAGTCTGATGAGCAATCCTTATTGTTTAAGTTACATTTTTAAAAAATTACTAGTGAGGTAAGCATTTTTCATCATTACTGATCATCTGTATTTATTTTGTGAAATGCTTTCTTATGTCTTTTGCCCATTTTTTCTCTTGGATTTTCTTTTTATATTAGATTTGTAGGAGTTCTTCCTATGTTATGAACAGCAGCATTTTGTATTTTTAAAGTATTTTATACTTATTTCAAATATTTTTCCAGGCTGTCATCTGTGCTTTAGCTTTTTAAAAACTAATAAAAGCTCATATTTACTAAGCATTTACAATGTATCACTTAGCTAAGAGCTGTATACACGTTACCTCATTTACTCCTCACCTCAACTTTACAAGGTATGAATTATTGTTACCCCAGTGTTTCAAACAAGGAAACTGACCCACAGAAAAGCCATGTCACTTGTCCAATGCCACATGGACAAGCAGAGCTGGGGATAGCAGAGCTGGGGTCAGACCCCAGGCAAGATCTTCACCACTCTTCCACGCTACCTTCTTCACAGGCATTACCTGTTATCTCATTCAATCTTTACAACAATCCTAGAGGTGGGTACCGGTGCTCTCTGCATTTTATAGATAAGGAAACAAGCTCAGAGAGGTAAAGCCATGTGCGCAAGAGGAGAGATAGAGCCTGCCTGAATTTGAATGCAAGTCTAGCGGATGTTCGTTCCCACATTACAATTCTAAGCTATCTTTCTTCCACTTTGAGGACCTGTCCCAAAAGAAGCAGGTCTCAGCAGGGTTTAATGAGCTGAGATGGGTCTAGGAAGACCTTGCTAGGAACTGCTGGAGAAACAGAGCTTTGTGTTCAGGCCTTCTGAGCTCCTTTAGAGACCTTCCCAGTTTTCTGACCGTGCTTGTTTAGATCGCTCCCGTCCTCTGCCCTAAGCCTGCACGTGCATCACAGTGTGATCTGGCGTCATTGCACTGGCTGGTCTCTAATGGGACACTAGAGTCTGCAGGACGCTTGCACCTCACAATACCTCTCTCCCCTTACTCTGGACCACATCCTGCCTCCTACTCACTTCTGTTTTTGAAAACACAAGTTGGTGTGAGTGGGAGAGGGTGGTGCTAGAATACACCATGTCTGCGAACAGAGATTTCACAGTCTGCGTTACAGGCAGCCTTTGAGAAAGTTCACCTTATCATGGGAACTAGAGCAGGCATCTCAAGCCATGAGGTGAAAAGCCGATCGCAAGAAGGTGGAATGACTGAATCTAAGGGGACTGTGTCCTCCATCCCACAGAGTTGTATAGCGGCACCGATTGCTTAGACTCAGTCTGTCACATGAGAGAGGAATAAATGTATCTTGTTTAAGCTTCTGTTTTATTTTTAAACTATCCACCTTTTTGCTAAGACAGCTAATAAGCATATCAAATATATTCAACTGTGTAAGTAATCAGAGAAAAGACTAATTAAAACAAGATGCTGTTTTACATCCACTAGATTGGCAAAAATTTAAGTCTAACAATACTAATTATTGACAGAAATGTGTAATAACTTGAATTCTACTAATGTGAGAATAAATTTGCAAATTTTGTAAAACAATTTGGTTTTAACTTATGAAATATGATCCAGCAGTTCCAGTCCTCAGTATGTCCCCAACATAAATGAGGACACATAGGTACAAGAAGACAAATGCCCAGTGTTCATAAGCTCATTGTTTGTAAAACCAAAGAACTGGAAATAACTCAGATGTCTATTAGCAGGAGTGTTATATATAAATTCAGGTATATTTACATAATGGAATGCTACACAGAGGTGTACATAAATGAATCCATATACAGCTATATGCACTAACATGATGCATGCGATGTTTGGACTTTAAGAATATGAGTAATAAAAGCAAGTTACAGAAGAATGTATAGAGTATCATGTTTCTAATTCTTATGCAATTCTCGTAACTCTCTGAGGTTATTGATTATGATAAATAGATATATTTTCTTTCGCTTCTTGCATTGTTCTTTTCATATAGTTCTTTTTGATTTGTTTGTTTGTTTTCATGTCTGGTTTCATCTTAACGTTTTCCTTTCTGTGTCTGGTTAACTTTTGATGCTATTCTCAGAAACAAGGTACTAAAAGTCTCGCTTGTGGTTGCATGGCACTTTTCAACTTATCTTGCTCTTGGTGGCTGGCTGGGCAGAGGCCTGGCTGTTGGAGACCTTTGCAATGTCCATATCTGAAGGTCATTTCCTCAGAGAGGAATCCCCCAGTCATCTTCTGGTCGGGTGTCACCCTGGCTGCTAAAATACTGGACCCAAGAAGAGGAAGTGAGCTTACCAGCTCACTGCTTTGTATGCAGACTTTATCCCTCTGTCTTCAGCATGTGCTTCCTCTCCGTTTTCAGCTGTGACAGTTGTCTTGGAATCTTCTCTTGTCTTTCCTGTTCAATATCTCTAAAATGATTAGTTCTCAAGTTATGGTCCACAGGCCCTTAAGGGTCTCTGAGACTCTTACAGGGGGTCTAAGAGGTCAAAAGTATTTTCATAACACCACTAAGATGTTATTTGCGTTTTTAAAAAGTATGTTGACATTTACACTGATGATGCAAAAACAATAATGAGGAAAATTGCTGACACCTTAGTATGAATCAAGAGAGTAGTTATGTATTTTTCATTGTGATTCAGTGTGACAAAAAGCCAGCGTACTTCCAAATGTCCTTGATGTGGCAGTAAAAGTTATTAATTTTATTAAGTCTTCACCCTTGAGTGCATGTGTTTTCAATATCATTTATGATTATCTCAAGGAAAAATATTTGTGTGATTCTTAGAGCTGTGAGCAGAACTAGTTACTTTTTTGGGGAAACACAATTTTTACTTGAAAGAATGACTGACTTGGGTACTCAATAGATATTTTCTTAACAATGAATAAAATGACCCTGTCACTTCAGAGAAAATGGTATTAGTTGTTAATGACATAATTCAAACTTTTAAGTGAAAATTAGAATTAAAAAATTTTGTATCCGCTACCATGATCTTGATAGTTCAATAAATTTAAGATGATTTTGGTGAGATTTGTGATATTTTAAATGTGATTTTTTTAAATACTGTAGAAAAATCCATCAACATTTGGAAGATGTGCATAACCTGGAGAACCCATATTTTTCAAATGATGATCAAAATTGGGCAGGGATAAAATAAATATATTCAAAGTGCAAGGTAGACTAGTAATTTTAATATGGCAGAGTATCAAAGGTTTATTGATATGACTTCAATTTTACATTGCAGCTAACCTTTAAGAAACTTCTCAAGTTCTGATGTGGTTTGTAAAAAGAATATACACAATTATCTAAAAAGACTATTGAAATTTCCTTTTCCACATCTTTGTAAGGTCATATTTTCTTCATTTATTTCAACCTCAAGAACATATCACTATGGTTCAAACACAGAAGCAGCTGTGAGAATCCAGCTATGTTTTATTAAGACAACCATCAAAGGGCTTTTAAAAAATGTAAAAATCGTGTCACCCATCACTGAATTTTTTTTTTTTTTGTTTTTGGAAAACAAAAACATTTTTCATCAAGAAATGTTATTTATGTTAACATGTAATGGGGTTACCATTGTTATCTTTAAATGAGTAAGAGAATAATTTTTAAATTTCTTAGGTTTTAATTCCTAATTGGTAAATATCAATAAGTAGCACCCACATAAACCAAAGGTCCTTGGGGGTCCTCAGTAATTTTTAAGAGTATCAAGGGGTTTTGAAGCTGGTAATGTTTGATCTCCTGCTAGAACAGGAGTGGGGCAGTCATCGGGCTGTGCTGCGCTCTTCTGTAAACAGACTTTCAAATATACTTTTTTGCCACAGCACACACTCTGGGTGTCAGGAAATAGGCTTCTCACTGATGTTCCTTCCTGGAAATAATTAGGGATTATTTTAATTAATTTTTTGGTTAGCTTATATACTTCATCAAGTCCTTCCATGAGTGGACTCATCAAAGCCATCAGTGGGAAACAGGCTTCTCACCGATGCTCCTTCCTGCAAATCATTAGGGCTATTTGAATCAATTTTTTGGTTAGCTCATATACTTTATCAAGTCCTTCGTTTTAATCAAAAGGCCTTATGGGTGTATACTTTCCAAGTCTTTAAACACATGAAAATGTCTTTTTGAAAAGTCTTTAAACATGTATGATATATTGGCTGTCACATAATATATGTTTGAAATTTTTATAGCTAGTTTTCTGATTCGTCAGTTTGGTTTTCTGCAGCTCCCATCCGCTCTCCTTTTGAACTATTGAATTTGCAACCGCATGTGGAACCACATTTGCCAGAGGCTCCAAGCCAGAAAGTAACTCACTGGTGTCAAATGCCTTTACATTCTGAGTGAGGGTTAGACCAGGGGTCTGCACACCTTTGTCTGTAAAAAGCATGGTAGGAAATATTTCAAGCTTTGTGGGTTGGTTGTATGATGGCTGTCAACTACTCAACTCTGCCTTTGTAGTGTGAAAATCGCCATAGACAAATCAAAATCTTTTGATGTTTAAAAACCATTTAACAATGGCAAAACCATTCTTTTCTCATGGGCCCTACCAAAACAGGTAGGGAGGGAATGTGCCCCCCAACTCCCCGCTGCAGTTTGGTGGCCCCCAGGCCATAGTTTGCTGACCCCTGTGTTAAACCATTCACTGTTCACATAGGACTTGCCAAAGGGGTAAAACGGTTCTACTAGATCAGCTAACCGCTGGGCTCCTGCCTGCATGTTGAAATTGGGAGAGTTGGGGAGGGGATTTGTGTGTTTGTGGGGGACTGAGAGACAAGGTTTCATTTTGTCACCCAGATTAGAGTGCAGTGGCATCATAATAGTTCACTCAAACTCCCGGGCTCAAGTGATCCTCCCACCTTGACCTCCCGAAGTCCTAGGATTATAGGTGCGTGCCACCATGCCTGGCAAGGGAGGGGATTTCTCTGGAACCTGGCCAGGATGCTATACTGCCCACTCCCCATTTCTCTCCATCTGGGAGGGGACGACATGCTCCCCTTGCCTCAGACCAAGTGACAGAGATTTCAGGGGGAACTTTCAGAGTGCTCCAAACCTGAAAGGTTCGAAGAAGGAAGGCCATGGACAGAGCTGAAAGAAATGCACTGGAATAAAGCCGCACTCCCAATGTTTGGAGGCCTGAGAGCTTGGCTTCTGGGGCCAGATGCGGACCCTTGAGGGAAGCCGGCCTGGGGCTGGCTTACAAAGGATCCTGTCGAAGAGGACCAACCAGAGGGATGAAGGGACCCATTACAGAGAGTTTGCCTGCTGGAGCTCACTCCAGAGACTGAGGGGGGAGTGGTACTCAAAAAGCCAGAAGGGCGACCTTGTCCACATCAAGGGGCTTGTCATCTTCAGTCCCTGATGGCAGAGCCAGCCGTGGTGCATCAGCCATGCAGGGGCACCAATGCCTCAGTCAGGGGCTGAGCTTGCCGGCCATGACCTAGTCCATGGCTGGCCATAGTGGGCCCTGGGCTTCGGGCAACTGATTGATTAGGGCCACTTGGAAGGAGTCTGCACTGTAGCGCATCTTCATGGTCCCTTAGGATATAAGGAAAAGCAGAATTTTTCAAATTAACTTGTAATGACATATAGAAATGAGGAGTTAAGGCAGAAAGCCTAATAGATCCTCCCCTCCCCTTTGGTGCCAGAACTACTCAGGAGACAGGCCTGGTGAAGTGTCTTTCACCCTGGAGAGATCATAAAATCAGACCCAGCAGATGGGGCTGGAGAGGGAGCTGGGCTGGGGTGAAGAAGCTGCTCACAACCTTCTCTCCCCACGTTTCAAACTGGGGATTAGGAAACACC
>RJWJ010046961.1:0-11161 GCA_004363605.1 Indri indri
GGAAGAGAAGGAAAGATGAATCCTCATGACTTAGACTTTTTACTTTTTAAGGAAATCATGGCCCAGAAGTATTAAGTAACCCGTCCATCCAGTCTCTGATCTTTCTATCTCCTTATAATTTTTGTTAAAAAAGCAAAGATTCAAAGTAATTGTGAAATAGTATTTTTTTTCTAATTTTGAAATTAGCACTCTTTATATTTATATACCTGGGTTGAAGACCAAGGGAAGAAAAGGTATATTGAAACTTGAAAGATAGTCTGTAATAAAATCTGGAAAAGACCTTTGAATGCTATTACCTTTAACATGCATCATTCACAGCCTCTACAGAGACACTCTGGAATATTTTACTTGGTACACTGCTTGCAATAAAAAGATAATTTTAAGGTTTGTAGGAACACTAAATTGAAGAATAAGTTGGTGACACATTTTTCTTTATTTTTCATCTTTAATTTTGACCGTATTTTTTCCAATTTAGTTTTAAATTTTATGCTTTTCAACAAATTAGACTCAAGAATGGAATTTTCACCAAAAAGTTGATAAAACCTGCTGCAGTCTTTCAAGAGCTTTTAGATTTAAATCTCCTAGCTTTGAGCATATTCCAAATTTGCTCGTCAGCCAAAAATTCCTTTAAAATAGGACAGGACTGCAAGGACATTATCAACTGCAAATTCAATCTAGATGTAGTTCAGCTATTCTATTCTTCTTCACTAGTCATCTCGCTGTGGGAATTGATTGCCAATGTGGATTCCTGGCACTTTTTTCACTCTTTGAAAACTCTCAGATCGTCATTGATTAAAATATAAAAGACAGTGTTCCATTTTCTCTTTCAGGTTTTAATGAAAAAAATTACTAGCAGTAGTTAATACATAAAATGTATAGATATTAAAAAGAGACATTTAATGTTTTGAATGATTTTGTTTGTCCAAATTTTACAGTTGTTGCTCTAATAACCCCAAAACATTAAGTAAACCATCTATTCTGAAAAGGCAAAAAAAAAAAAAAAAAAAAAATCAATACAGGACTCACATAATATAAATTGTGTATTTGATAGGAAAGAAATAATTTCTGAAAACTGGGTGCACAAATAAGTTACCTTCATTGCCAGGTGTCTTTCCCCCCTCAAATTTACTGTCTCATAGACAAAATAAAAAGAAAATCTCTTTGCCAATCTGGATACATTTGGTACTTGTCATTTCTCAGTTTCTCATAGAAAATATAAGAAAAATATTACATGTGGGTGAATTTTTAAAATATTTAACTCGTATAGATCCAGTAAGGATAAATATTTCCGGTCTTTATAAACATCTTTATATAATGACCAGCAGGCACAATTCTAATTTTACTTTCTTTAACATATCTACTTTTCTTTGGTTCATATGTTATTCTCAGTATGATTAATGCTTCATGATAATATTTCATTTTTGATTATTTATCTAGTCATGTTTTCCATTTTCCTTTCCACATTTTTATCATATGTATGTATTAAAAACAGAGCATAATATTTATTTAAAATGAATTTTTATTATCATGATTTTAAAATATACATTCTCAATATATATAAGAATCCACTAGTGCATATATAATATAAACCATTCCAAATTTAAGTGAAAATCAGACTCTAAATAACATAAGGTCAAAGATTTGATTGCTCTGTTAAAAAGATGCATACAACTAGGTTTATCAATGTTAAATCCTCTAGGCAAGGACTTAGTTGGTGTTTTTGAATGACACTTGCCCAGTCAGAAATGAAATCAGTACCAGCAAGATCAGAATAAAGCAATAGGAGATCATTGACCTAGAACTTGGCTCATGTTCCAAAGGCCGCAAAGCCTGGGGTTGTTCATGAGAAGCAGTTGATCACCATGTGGTGCTATTGTAACACAGCAGGCCTGGGTCTTTTTGCAAAATGAACACTAACATTATGCTTGCAGAAAAGCATTGGTAGAAATATGAAATCTTTATTTTTTATTTAACATATCCATATAGCAAAATACATAAAACAAGCCAATAAAATATTATCAATAATAAATTGAATTACTTTTCTAGTGTTACTGTTCACGAACACTACAAGATTTAAGGTGACAACATCTTTAAAAATTCAAATTAGAAAAAAAACACCAATTTTGCACACATCTTTCCTTCTCTCTCTCTTTCACACACACACACACACACACACACACACACACAAATACATATATACAGCCAATTAATTGGTAGAATATATTTCTTCACTAAGTGTTTTAGTGTTTCGCAAGACAGATTCACTAAAGCCCAATGAACTCTCAAGATGAAGACAAATGTATTAACAGAAATGAGAACACATAAATAGTAAATTGGAACTGCAAGTAAGATAAATTAAGAATTACTTGTGATATAAGATTGGTCATAGTGTCTACCAGTAGTTACTGTTGTTCTTGACTATCCAGTCATTAAATGTTTCTTTACAGGAATGTATAGTATAGTGTCATATATGCCTTACTGTTTCAAGTAAATTTATAGTCAAATCTCATATTAATGAAACAATTTTTATATTACCAAAAGAAGAATTGAGTTCTTGGACAAAAATTGTTAGCAGCAAATGTCAATCTGGTGACACTATTTTTAATTCTTTTTTATATTATTATAAATAGGCAACTTTTAGGGGTTTTCAATTTTTTTTCTTTATAATTTCTTGAATAAGAATAATTCATCAAGGGCTACGAGAGTCATCATGTGTGGATAAACAGAATCTGTACCTTGTAAATCCAGGGACCCTGCATTTCTTCAGTGAACAACTTGCACACCTGCACAGTCCTGATGGGAGGGTAAGAGCTAAGCATTGGTTCTTTTTCTGCCTTTTAGTTACAGTATTTGATGCAAATTGCCCTTCCAGAAATTTTTCTGTTTATGACCTGACTTCATGCAAAATCCAAACCGATACACTGCAATGATTTTCAGTGTTAAACAGAATCTAAGGACCTTGAGATATATACATTTTTTTAAATCCCTGGTGTCCATTTACAAACTCATTAATCTTGGACATATTACTTAAGCTCTGTGTCCCATCTTTAAATGAGGACAGTAATATTTAACTGTCATTCAGGGTTTCTCTGAGAATCACTTCAGATTTTATACAAATTACCTGAAAAACTATAGTTTTTAATAAATGTTAATTCTAATGGAATCCCACATTGGGAAGCTTAAATTCTATATTGATGAACAAATATTAATTGCATATTTTGTTTATTTATTATTTCTATTACCTGTGAAGACAGAAATGCATGCAAAGTTTTCCTTCTTCAAATTAAGAATTCCCCCATACATGCAATCAGATTTCCTTATGATCCTCAACCAATTAAAGAGAGAGCTTGTAACTCAAACTGATAGAGACTTACATTTTTTTCGATTCAAAATAATTAGTCTCCTTATTCTAATGATTCTTTCCACTGTATAGATAATGTCAATAGATAAAAACAAATACTGAACTTCAGTATTTTTATATTAAAATATATGACTAATATTTTTAATGAGAAATTAAAAATCCAAATTCATTTTTCAAACTAACACAGAGATATGAAGAATACTCAAAATTATGTTTATAATTTTAAGAGTATGATTTATTACTATTTTACATATATGTATATGTCTAATGGATTCAACATAAAGCTATTGCTTCTCCTAAAATCATGAGAGCATAAACTGTTTTAAAGATGACAGGTTGTGATGATAATTGTGTAAGCTCTATTTGTATGAGTTTTATAGTAAAATAAATAAAAGGCTATTAATGTATGTTTATGCTGGATTTTATGTTTCTATCTGGAACACTAAACTTTCACTTGAAGATGCAGAAAATGAAACAGCTGTTCAAAAGAGAGCCTATGGTGAAAACTTTTAAGATGTTATATCATTTTAGAGGAGTAGAATTTTCTCATTAGTATATTTATGCCATTTCAGAATAAAGGTGCATTTGTCAATTTGAAACACAACACTGTAAGATGTTTTATTTGAGGGGAAATGGAAGATGCATGTTGCTTAATGTTATGAAACACTTACCATGACATAGAAGTGGTGCCTCTCTCTCTCTCTCTCTCTCTCTCTATATATATATATATATATAAATACACACACATATATATCATATATCTATATAATATACATCTAAACATTTATAGAATATATAGATTGTTTTCTGTCATTCTAATGGCTTCTTCTAACAACACACTTAAATATCTATTTCATGATTGGTTAATTTTAGAAATGCAACAGCAACTATTGACTGTTTTCCCAGAAAGAGGGGGAAATCAGTACCCTTAACATACTTTTATATTTTAATTTCTCTCCACCTTTATAGCCAGGCAGGGTATAATCTGTACAAGGTACACAACCTGAGCAAGAGACATAATGACCCTGTACCATTAATATTTTACATATTGAAGGCTTTCTGTAATGTCTTATTTTAAACATAGAGTTGTTCTCAGAACTATTTGATACAACAACTGTTAAACTTCACTATTATATCTATGTGGATTCAGTCTTCAATGACATTTCCTTTATAGCATAAGTCCTTTATTCTTGAGTTTCTTATTTTGATTAATCTTTTGGTCAGTTTTGTTCCAGTCACAAGTGCTAGTAATAATTTGTGATTTTATTTTAGTTGTTAAATATGACTCTTTGAACATTGCATAACCTATTAAAATTATATTTATACATGAAGGATAATTTAGCTGGATATCATATTTTTGTGGGCTACATATTCAATCGTAAATCATTTTCATTGCCTTCTCATATTGAATGCTATAGCTCTGGAATATTTATTTTTATCATTCGTTTATTTTTTTACTCTTAATTTACTTTATTTACTCTTCTGATATTTGCTCCTTATTTCAGGAATTTTATTTATTATATTTAATTTAGAATGATACACATTTTCTGGAAAAGTGTCCTTTTGAACTTTTAATATACTGCGTTAATGTCTTCTTTTTCTTTATAAGCATTCTAAAGTTCTTTTGTTTTTTAGCAGAATAGAAGCAATATGCTTATTAGAATTTTATAATTTAAGGCTATGTTGACAGATTAGATTTGCAGGATGAAAACAAGACAGGAGTTGAAGATGGCTCTGATGTTTATGGCTGCACCTCTGGAAAAAGTCTGATTTTCAGTTTTTCAGAGGATATATCACCATCTCACATATTTTGTCAGATGGGGATGATGAATACTCATAGGTAGAATGAATATTGTAGCTAATGTCATGGTTGTGGTAGTGTGGTAAGAGCAAACATGAAATTCAGGTCTTGTGACTATCAGGCCAGATTACTAACTGAAAGATTAAGTATTGTTACTCCAGTGAGTGAAGATCCGTAGTCAGGTTGAGAAAGGTTTTAAAAAAAAATCCTGTAGAAAGCCGGTGATTTTTATGATTCTTTAATTTTAGGTTTGAAGAGATAATATAAAAATTCTAACAAACATATTTGATGTCTAGCATTACTCTTCTCATGTTGCATTTTAATTGGGTAAAGGTACAACAGTAATAATCAAACGAGGAACATAATTTAGAAGAAAATTGCAAAATACAGAGAAAGGGGATTTCAACAATGTATGTAATATTTTATTTTTAATTTATTTTTTAGAAAATAATATTTATATAGAGACTTTATCTGTTCAATTATTGAATGACCTTTTCAATATTCACATATTAGTAAAAGTTGAAACCCATAGTGAGAGAATAAGCTATGCCGACATTGGGAGAAGCAAGTTTTAAAAGGTACAAAGGTCTAGACCTGAAAACATATATGATGTTTCTAAGGACACCTGGAGCCTACCATGGCTGAAACAGGTAGAACAAGGAAAGATGTGGTAGAAGATGAAGTAAAAGAGGTGGGAGGGAGCCAGTTCACTCACTATGTATAACTTAGTCTATGTACTTGGGATTTTTACTGAGTGGGCTAAAAAATAATGGAATGTTTTAAGGAAAAGAATGAATGGTATGATCTAGCTTTAATTTTAAAGGAAGCATGAACAATGAAAGCTATAAAAAACAGACCCACATCTAGTATCATATTGAACAGGGAAAAACTGAAAGCCTCACCTATAAGATTTGGAGCAAGACAAGGATGTCCACTTTCACCATTGTTATTCAACATAGTGCTGGAAGTTCTAGCCAGAACAATCAGACAAGAGAAAGAAATAAAGGGCATCCAAATTGGAAAGGAAGAAATCAAATCATCCTTGTTTGCAGATGATGTGACCTTATATAGAGAGAAACCTAAAGACTCCACATGAAAACTGTTAGAACTGATAAACAAATTGTGTAAAATTGCAGGATGCAAAATCAACATACAAAAATCAGTAGCATTTCTATATGCCAACAGTAAATAATAAAACAAGAAACCAAGAAAGTAATCCAATTTATAATAGCTAAACATAAAATAAAATACTTAGGAATAAACTTAACCAAAGAAGTGAAAGATGTCTATAATAAAAACTATAAAACTTCGATGAAAGAAGTTGAAGAGAACACAAAAGAAATCAAAAGATATTCTGTGTTCATGAATTGGAGGAATCAATATTGTTAAAATGTCCATACTATCCAAAGCAATCTACAAATTCAATGCAATCCTCATCAAAATACCAATGACATTCTTCACAGAGAAAGAAAAAATAATTCTAAAAATTATATGGAACCACAAGAGACCCAGAATAGCCAAAGCCATCTGAGCAAAAAGAACAAAACTGGAGGAATCACATTATTGACTTTAAATTATACTACAGAGCTGTAGTAACCACAGTACCATGGTATTGGCATAAAAACAGACACATAGACCAATGGAACAGAACAGAGAGCCCAGAAATAAATCCGCACATCTACCATGAACTTGCTTTGAACAAAGGTGCTAAGAATGTGCATTGGGGAAAGAACAATCTCTTCAATAAATGGTGCTGAGAAAACTGGGTATCCATATGCAACAGAATGAAATGAGTTCCTTATGTCTTCCATGTACAAAACTCAAATCCAGATGGATTAAAGACTTATACTTAAGACCTGAATCTATGAAACTACTTAAAGAAAAGTTTGGAAAAATGCTTCAGGACGTTGGTCTAGGCAAGGACTTCTTGAGTAATACCTTCAAATCACAAGCAACCAAAGCAATATTGGACAAATGGGATCACATCAAGCTAAAAACCTTCTGCAAAGCAAAGGAAATAATCAATAAAGTGAAGAGACAATGCACAGAGCAAGAGAAAATATTTACAGACTATCCATTTGACAAGGGATTAATAACTAAGATACATAAGGAGTTCCAATAACTTGATAGGATAAAATTAAATAATCCAACTAAAATGGGCAAATATCTGATAGACATTTCTCAAAAGAAGACATACAAATGTCCAACAGGTACATAAAAACATGTTTAACATCATTAGTCATGAAAGAAATGCAAATCAAAACTACAATGAGCTATCATCTCACCCCAGGTAAAATATGGCTTTTACCAAAAAGACAGGCAATAACTAATGCCGGCAAAGATGTGCAGAAAGAGGAACTCTCATATACTGTTGGTAGGAATGTAAATTAGTGCAACCACTGTGGAAAACAGTATAGGGGTTTCTCGAAACCTGAAAACAGAACTACCATATGACTCGGAAATTCCACTGCTGGATATATATACAAAAGTGGAAATTTAGTATATCCAAAAGATATCTGCACTCCCATGTTTATTACAGCATTATTCACAATAGCTAAGATGTAGAATAAATCTAACTGTCCATCAATGAATGACTGAATAAAAAAATTGTGGTACATATACACAATGAAATATTTTATAGCCACAACAAAAAAAAAAGAATGAAATCCTGCCATTTGCAACAATATGGATGGAGCTGGAGAAGATTATATTAAGTGAAATAAGTTAAGCCAGAAAGACAAATCTCACATGTTTTCACTCATATTTGGGAGCCAAATATGAAAAGCAATTGATCTCATGGAGACAGAGAATATGGCAGTTACCAGAGGATGGGAAGAGGAGCTTAGATGGGGGGATCGAGTGGGGATAGTTAATGGGTGCAAAAATAGTTAGATAGATAGAATGAACAATATTTGATAGCACAAAAAAATGAGTGCAATCAAGACTAAGTTAGGATATACTTTAAAATAATGAAAACAGCAGAATTGGAATGTTGCTAACACAAAGAAATGTTAAATACCTGAGGTGATGGATATCCCAATTACCCTGATTTGATTAGTTCACATTGTATGCCTGGATCAAACCATCACATGTATCCTATAAAGACATACAACTACTATGTACCCATAATAATTATAAATAAAACTTTTTAAAAAGTTAAAAATAAAGGAGATATGATATTTTTACTGAGAAGATATTCTAGAATATAAGGATATCTCAAGTTTTACTGAGGGATTGGCAGTAGAGGTGGTGAGAAATGGTTACATTTTAGCTGTAATCTGGATGTATAACCAACAAAATAAGCTAAAGAAATGCATTTTGAATGAGAACCAAAAAAGTGAGAGAGAAGTCAAGGATGATCTTAAGTTCATCTGGGTGAACAAGTGGAAGAATAGAGCTGACATTTACTAAGGTAGAGTAGACTATGGGAGCTGGTTTGCTGAGAGAAAATTAAGAAATCCTTTTGAAAGTAGTTAACTAAGTTAGTTGACTAGAACAAGGGGAGAAAATGAAGCTGGAGATTTAGGGTTGTAGGTACAATAAAGCTATTTAGTGTTATGAGATTGTATGTGTTCACTTTGGGAAGTAGTAGATTGAAAAAAATACCAACTTTCCAGAGCACTCAAAGATTCAGAACTCAGAAAAATAGGGAAGATTCATCAAAGGAGATGTAGAAGAGACAGCCTTTAAAATAAGGCAAGAAACCAAGATAGTTAATATGGTGCCCTGTAAGCCAGGTTGAAGAAAGTATTTCAGGAAGAAAGGAGGGATCAACCATGTCTAATGCCTTATAGACCAAGTAAGAAGAAGTCTAAGAGTTGAGCATTTTATTTTGCAAAACGGAAGGCACTGTTTACCTTGATCATGATCTTTTTCAATATTGGAGCTGAAAGCCTTATTAGAGTGAGATTGAAAGCAAAAACGAGAGTGCAATCTGACATTCCACTTGGGCCAAAATGATGGCAGGGCATAGTATTTGAATATCTCTAATCCTTTTGATGGAAATTAGCAAAACTAACAATCAAATAAAATTTAAAATAAAATATCTTCAAAAAACAAGGAGACCAGTTAGTGACTATTGAAATAATCCAGGTTAAGAGATTTGGTGGTTGGAATCTGAGTGGTAGCAAAAGAGATGGTAAGTAGTTGGATCCTTGATATATTGTTTGAGAGGAATCAACAGGATTTTTTGCAAGATTGGATATAGGATTTGAGAGAAAGGAGTGTAAGACGACTCTGAGTTTTTGTTTGTTTGTTTGTTTGTTTGTTTCCAACAGACCATCTGGAGTGACGCTGTTGCCTTAATAGAAATGGTAGTATTTTTTGTTTAAATGCAAGTCAAATTATGGCATAGAGCTTACAATCTTTCAATTGTTTTCTCAATCCATTCAGAATAAAATATAATATTCTTACTTTGTTATATACCATACAAACTGCTCTAACCGACCTCATCTCCAGTCATACTAATAGCTTAAAATTTTTATATGTCAATTAATTGTATGTATGCATGTGACACTTCTTAGAACTATAATAAATTAACTTTTTCTTTTTGTGTGTATTTCTCTACATAAATGGATTGTAAGGTGACTAAAATTAAAGATATTTCCTTTCCCAAGACTTAGCAATACTCTCAGTTTATGCAAAGAAGCTGTTCACACAAACTTCTCCAGTCAGCATAGGAAATAATATAACAAAATATTTTGCTTCTTATGGATTTGGCATGAGTATAATACAGAAACAATTGACTTGAAATTCTGAGTGTTCTGGAAATATAATATCTCTCTAAACATTTAACATGGCAGCTAGAGGCTAAGTAAGTTCTTAGGAGTATACTTTCTAATATATCATTTTTTGCCAACCACAAAGTTAGTTTCACATTTTAGATTTTACTGTTGACATATGAGGCATATGTTAAACTAAACTAATAATAAGTCTAATGTAGGTTTCCGGTGTTATGAGTCATTTGCTTGCAGCATAGGTTTCAATGCAAAATGGAGTGGCATGCAAAAATTTTCTCCCATTCTGCAGGATGTCTGTTTGCTCTTGTGACAATTTCTTTGGCTGTGCAGAAGCTTTTTGATTTGATCAGGTCCCATTTATTTATTTTGGTTGTTGCTGTGATTGCCTTTGAGTGTCATGGGGAAGGGACTGAATGGCCACCAAGGGCCCTAACAAGCAGCTCTGTGTAGAACCTTCAACCCCCAGGCCAGCATGGGCTGGTAGGAACTTAGAGTTCTAGCCTGTGCATTTCTGTGTAGGGGAAGAACTTTTGGTTTACCTCTATGGGAACTGGCCAAGTTCTGGATCTCCAAGATATGACATGTTGAAAGATGTTTTGCTATTCTCATCTTTAGTTATCTCATTTATAAAATGGGAATCATGACAATACCTGCCTCCTAAAACAATAGCGAGGATGCATTGCGATAACCTATCACTTAGCTCAGGCCTTCCCTGCTATCAGTACTTACTAAATGTTAACAGTGCTTGTCACTGTGAGGGCTGAGGCCAGATCTAGAATGAAGGCTATGGATGACAGCTTGGTTATTCCCTCCCCACCCCAGGCCCTCAAAAGGGGAGTCTAGAAGGGCTGGTTGGCTTGGCACTGATGAGCTCCCTCTCCCTCTTTGTGCTCTCCTTCCCATTAAATCTGCTAAAGGGCTGATAACTAGAATCTACTTAGAACTCAGGAAAATCTACAAGAAAAAATCAAACAACCCTATCAAAAAGTGGGCAAAGGACATGAAGAGAAGCTTTTCAAAAGAAGACAGAATAATGGCCCAAAAACATATGAAAAAATGCCCAACATCTCTAATCATCAGGGAAATGCAAATCAAAACCACAATGAGATATCACTTATCTCCAGTGAGACTGGCCTTTATCAAAAAGTCCCAAAACAATAAATGTTGGCGTGGATGTGGAGAGATAGGAACACTCATACACTGCTGGTGGGACTGCAAACTAGTGCAACCTCTGTGGAAAGCAATATGGAGATACCTTAA
>RJWJ010046962.1:0-11172 GCA_004363605.1 Indri indri
CGACCTTTGTCCTCATGTCACACAATTTGGAAAAGCCAAGGCCTCCACTGCGAGATGGAGCCTTGCTAATACATTCCGTCGGGGTGTGTGTCGTGACAAGGTGACAGGTGGCCGTGAACGAGTCAGTGTTCCAGCCTCGTGGGCCAGAGCAGGGTGGTCGTCCACGGCCGCTGGAGAGGCCCGGGATGTTTCGTGTGCTCCGCAGCCCTCCCTGCAAGGCATGGGGCTGCCAGAGACTGGTGACACGTGCCTGCAGACAGCTGTGCAGGTGCCCACATAACTACATGCACTCACAGCTGTGTGCATGCCTGCGTAGCTACTTGCAGACCTACTACACACCTACATGTGTACCTCTGTATGTGCCTACGTACGTACCTGCTCACACATGCACCTGCAAAAAAAACACAAAAAAACAAATGCACCTACAAATCCACCTATATACCTGCATATGTGCGTACCTACACACGTACCTACATATGTACCTATGCACCCACCTGCCTACACACATACCTACATATGTACATATGCACCCACCTGCCTACACACATACCTACATATGTACCTACATACCCACCTGCCTACACACATACCTACATATGTACCTACATACCCACCTGCCTACACACATACCTACACATGTACCTATGCACCCACCTGCCTACACACATACCTACACATGTACCTATGCACCCACCTGCCTACACACATACCTACACATGTACCTATGCACCCACCTGCCTACACACATACCTACATATGTACCTACATACCCACCTGCCTACACACATACCTACATATGTACCTATGCACCCACCTGCCTACACACATACCTACATAGGTACCCACATTCATGCCTATGTACATACATAGGTACATTCATACCTATCTACAAGCACACCTGCAAATCTACCTACATATGTACATACCTACATTCATACCTACATACACACCTACATGTATATGCACCTACTCACCTACATACATACGTACGTGTTCACATGCACACCTCCTCACTTACATACATGCCCACCTGCCTACATATACAGGCAACTTTTCCAGCTGTGTGCAGACCATTTCACGTAAGTCCCCATCACATGAGCACCCAGGAGGACGCACGGCGTTTGGAAGCCTGCGCCTGCTAGAGGAACTGCTCGGGCGGCTGCCTGTTCCTTCAGCACAGCACGGTCTCCGGCAGGTGCGGCTTGGACCGAGCAGAGCCGGGCCTGCTTGGAGGGGGTGGCGTGGCAGTGGGTGGTGTTAGTGCCGGGGGCTGCCGGGTGGCATCTTGAAGGGACGTTCAGCTGCTGAGCGACCCTCGTCTCATTCTTAATTTCTCTCACACGTGAGTGTTTAACAGGGTGGTGCATCATGAAAATAGGAGCATTTAAAGAAAATTGTGCACGCAGGAATTTTAGCCCTGACTTTTCCTGTGTGTCACTTTTCAAACCAATTTTCAAGGATTTTTCTCCTCGCAGCCAAAGGAGAGAAATAAAGTCTGCACATGAGAGATAGCATTGTCCTGGGAAGGATCTGGGGGATTAATGTATTTTGACTGCAGCTAGCAGGAAATTGTGTTTCAGTTGTGCTTATGGGCTTATTGTGAACACGTCACATCAAGAGCAATTTGTTAAACAAGAAATATCGGGTGTGGAGCGGGGAGGCTGGATAGATGGGGAGAGACAGATTCAATGGTGGCTTTGATGTGTATCTGCATTGTTAATAATGGGAACGTCGACTCTCTCATTCAGGAGAGGAAAAACCCCCGGCACACAGTGGAACGAGAAAGGATGTTTTCACTTAAATTACTTCCGTGTCACATTTGAAACTGGAGGGGCAATTCCAACACTGTTGACTGGCGAATACCGTGAAAGTTGATACGGTTTTAACATTCTCAATTCTAACTCGACTAAACAACATCCCACGGCAGTCACTTGCGGGTTTACTGCCTTTTTAAGCTTGTAAATGCTAAAGTCTCTCGAGAGACACCGTCCCTGGGATACCAGTGACAACATGGGGCACCGAGAGTCTCCAACAAGCCAAGGCCACGTGTCGAGACCCAGCCACATCCAGCTCTGTTGTCATTTGCTGTCATCGTTAGCACCGGATGAGGGCCAAGGCAGGTCGCTTTAACAGATCTCTGTTGGCATCTCGTACTGGTCCGACTGACTCCCTGGGTGCTCTCAGGTAAGAGCAGCACTGAGAGATCAGAAAAACGACGCCCACGGGTGGAAAAGACAAGGCGGCTTCTGAGATTTCTGCAGAGACCCGTGTTTCTTCTGGAGCAAAATGCCGCCAGAAACATGCGCTCCCTAGAGAGCTCCGTATTGTTTTCTGTAAATATTTGTAGAGCTAGGACAAAATGACTGCAAAATCTTCTCGAAATTAAGGTCGAATTGTAAAGTTGTTGTTCGGGATGCTGCAACTTATTATATCATTAGAATCATGTAGTTTCAGTAATGGGGTTGTCGAGCTCCTGAAAGACCCAGAGCTAACAGCGCCCAGAAAAATGACTAGCAAGATTACTGCATTGTTTGAAACAGGAAAGTGTTGAAATAGACCATTTTGAAATTTGCTATTATTCTCAGCTAGTTTAGCATCCTGTAAATCTACCATTTAAATCCTATAAGATGTTTAGAAAAAAAGAAAACAAAGCAGAAATAAAAAGGTGTACTATCGGTTCAGAGATCTATTTGGTTACAATAATTAGCTCACTGCCGTTTACAAGAGCACTGAGGTCCATTATTAAAACGCTTCTGGTGTAACAAAACAGGAAAAGAAATATGTTAAAATCATGTCCAAAAGTAGGATAAAATAGACATATAATTTCCTTGGAAAGTTAGAACGCATAACACGCAATTCATAAGCTACAAATTGAGCACTGGGCTTTCTTGCAGTCCAAGCACAGGGAAAAATTTGATCATTTTGTGATTTTGTGAACTTGCTGTTCACAGTGAAAATGTGCACCAGTGTCTCCCCAGACACGTAGAACACAGGCCGAACACGATGCGCAAGTGACCCCGTGAACAGTACTGACAGGGAAACATCCTCACTGCACGCCAACGCGTGTAACACGGATGTTATGAAATAGCTTTCTTTGTGGATGTGGATGGCTGGTCTTTATTTTTTGTTTCTTTGTTGCTGCGGTAAAAACACACATAACATAAAATTTACCATTTTAAGTGCACATTCGGAGGCATTAAGCACCTTCCCCTGTCACGCGGCCACCCCACGACCGCGGCGCTGTTTTGTCTTCCGCCCCAGAGCTCCTGTTTCTCACGAATTCTCCCCCTCTGCCCTCCCCCCGCCCCGGCGGCCTCGGTTCTACTTTCTCTTTCTGCAAACTGGACTCGAGGTATCGCCTGTGAGTGGAATCGCGCCACGATTTCCCTTTTGTGACTGAGGGACTGACTGGGCGTCATGTATTCACCATTCATCCGTGTCGTAGCGCGAGTCAGAATCCACTCCTTTAAGGCTGAATAGTATTCCGTGGTTCAAATATGCCATACACTTTGTTCATCAGTTCACCCGTCAGCGGGCATCTAGGCTGTTTCTACCCTGTGGCCTTTGTGGATAGCGCTGCCGTGTATACTGGTGCGCAAACATCTGTTCTGTCTCAGCTTGCGGTTGTGTTGGGTGCAAATGGAGTTTATGTCTCGTGTGGTGATTCTGCGTTTCATTGCTGTTGTTGTTTTGAGGAACCACCAGGCTGTTCCACCTCAAGTTCCCACTGGCGATTCTCAGGTTTCTGTTTCTCCACATCCTCACCAATTTTTTTATTTTCTGTTTTTGCGGGATTTTTTTTCATAATAGTCATCCTGATGGGTGTGAAGGGATATCTCATGGTTTTGATTTTTATTTCTCTAATAGTTAGCAGTGTTGAGCGTCTTTTCATGTGTTTATTGGCCATTTGTACATCTTCTTTGGATAAGCGTCTGTTCCGTTCTTTTGCCCATTTTTGCATTGAGTTGTTTGTGTGCAGTTGATTGTGTTTCTTTACACATCGTGGATGCTAACGCCCTACCGATGTATGCCGTGCGGATATTCCTCCCCATCTGTGGGTGTTCATTTCCGTCTCCCGGTGGTGTCCTCAATGAACAAAGCTTTTCATGTTGATAAAGTCCAATTTACCTATTTTCTCTTTCATTGCCTGTACATTTGGTGTCTGTCCTACCCAAGAAGTCATTGCCAAACCCAATGTCATGAACCTTTTCCCCTAGGTGCTTTTTTCTAAGAGTCGTATGTTTAGTTTTCGATCCAGTTAGAGTTAGTTTTCGTCTCTGGTGTTAAGTACGAGCCCAACTTCATTCTTTTGCATGTGAATATCCAGTTCCCGGCACCATCCATTGGAAAGACTGTTCTTTCCCCGCTGACCGGCTGCAGCGCCTTGTCAAAACCCACTTGACCATTTATTTGAAGGTGTATCTCTGCTCTGTGCCATTGGTGTAGGTGTAGTATGCAAATACAAACCTGTTTTAATTTGCAGCTTTGTAGTAAGTTTTGAAATTGGGAAGTGTGAGTCCTCCAACTTTGTTCTTTTTTTTTTCTTTTTGAGATTATTTTGACTATTCAAGGCCCCTTGAGATTCCATATGAATTTTAGGATGAGTTCTTCTATTTCTCAAAAAAAAAAAAAATGTCATCAGAATGCTGATAGAGATTGCATTGGGTCTGTAGGTTGCATCGGGTAGTATTATCACCTTAGTAATATTAAGTCTTCCAGTCCATGAACATGGGATGCCTTTCCATTTATTTCTGTCTTTTATTTATTTCAATGTTTTGTAGTTTTCAAGGTACCAGTCTGTTACCTCCTCGGTTAAGTTTATTCCTAAGTATTTTGTTCTTTTAGATGCTATTATAAATGGAATTTTTTTCTTTATTTTTTCTCAGATTGATCATTGTTGGTATATAGAAATGCAACTAATTTTTGTGCCTTGATTGTATTCTGAAACTTTCCTGAATTCATTTCTTAGTCCTAACAGGTTTTTAGTAGAATCTTTAGGGTTTTCTATGTATGAGATCATGTCATCTGCAAACAGAGATGATCTTTCCTTTCCAATGTGGATACCTTTTACTTCTTTTATCTTGCCTACTTGATGGCCAAAATCTCCAATACTGTGTTGAACAGAAGTGGCAAAAGCCAGCATCCTGCTCTTCTTCCTAATCTTGGAGGAAACCCTTTCAGCCTTTTGCTACTGACTAGGACGTTCGATGTGGGTTTTTGTATGTGGTCTTTATTGAGGGAGTTTCCTTCTATTTCTACTTTGCTGAGTGTGTTCAATGATAGCTTCTTGCATTTCTTCTGTATGCAAACCGAGAGAATAATCTGAAATGCAGTGCGGTAAAAGTGAGTCTACATGTGGTTCTCCAGTGTTCTGACTTACTCTTGAGAGAAAAGCTAAACCGTCTCCAGACAAGTGAATGAACTTCATGTCCTTTAAATATTCTTCCCTGTAAATCGTTGTTCTCAGCTTTGATAAACATGAATCAATAGTCTAACCGCATCCCAAAGCAACTAAGCAAACTGACCTGCCTGGCGTTGGTGACTGTGAACCGAGTTCACGCGGGAGCTGCCACCCTTCCTCCGCCCTCTGTGGTGCTCTGCACTCCACCGTGTGCACCCAAACCCTACCATGGTGGACGAGGCAGAAGCCAGCCCCGGACTCTGCTCTGCCCAGCGTGCTGTGCTGGGCTTCCTCTCGGGAACAGGCTTTCTGGAGAAATCTAGGCTGTGAGGTCCCACCTCTCTGCCCCTCCCCACCACCCTACCGGAGTCTCTGCCTGGCCTGGCGGTAAGATGCCCTGGGTCCTGCTGGTGCGCTAGGTGGGCGCTCAGGGAGAACCATCCTGTTCTCCATCCATGGGCAGCCCAGCACTTTGACCTCTGACGGCCAAGAAGGGAAATCACTATGGGCCGAGGTTGCCCAACCAGTGGGCTTCACGTGGCCACGCACACCCCTGGGTCCCATCAGTGCCACAATCCCAGTCTCATTCACACCCCGAGGGCCGTGCCCTGTGCCTTCCCAGCCTCCATCCAGCTGCCTCCAGTGACTCATGGTGTGCAGAGGCTGCCCCTGGTCCCCTGGGTGCCGCAGTGTCGCCTGGCACCTGGAAAATCCACCCTGAGAATCAGAGTCCTGCCTGTGATGGCTTTTCCCATCTGGTTGCCATGGGAACGGCAGTCAGATGGCAGAGGATAAGGTACAGGGAAGTTATAGACAGGAGGCTGTCTCTAAACCTCACCTTGTCTCCGTCTCCCTGTGTTTCCATGGAAGCAGCAGCAGTAACCACTCACCAGACACATCCCGGCCCGCAGCGTCCTGGGCTGTCACTCAGACCTGGGCCTTCCTGCCAGAGCCCAGCTCACCCCCAGAGCTGGAAGTTTTATGGCCATGTCCACAGCCCCGGCTCTGACGGCCACCTCAGTCCTCAGTCCGGGCTCCTCCCTAGGAATGGCCCCGTCCCAAATCTCCAGACAGGACCTGGGGGCTCCTCCCCTCCGCAGGTGGGCTCCCCTGGCTCCCTCGGGACTCCCTGTCCGGTGGCCCCCACCCCATTATTAAAACTGAGACTGCTGAACCCTCACCCTGCCACCCTGCCGGTGCAGAAGCTCCCGGTTTGTCCAAAGTAAGTGCCCCCCCCACCCCCTTCCTCTCCCCATCTCTCTCTCTCTCTCTCTGTCTCTCTGTCTCTTTCTTTCTTTTTTCTCTCCTGCCTCTCTCCCCCTCCAAACCATGTTTTACTTTTGCAGAGGTTTCTCTTTAATCATGTAGTGACAATTTCCCTCCTTCAAAACTGCATTCCTTTTGTTAGAAATGCAAAGAGTCTCACTGTTTTCAAAGCGGTTGAGAATTTTCTCTGCAGTAATGTTTAACTGCCTCTAGCACAAAGGATTGTCACCTGGGTTTGGCCAGAAACAAAAGTGCTAGTGTTTTAGAGTGAATACATGTGGCTCTCTTGTGCCTGGAAAATCCACGGGGTTATCTCCTGGCTCCTCCCAGGGGCCTCTGTATCGTAAATAAAGTGCAACAGGGAAGGATAATTGATTTAGTTTTCTTTCCTCTGGTCAGCCCTCTCTCTTCAAACTTCAGTTTCAAATTTATGCAAAATACCCATCCGGCATCGAACATTCATAGAACCCCCATAACGAGGTCTGGCTCACAAGACTGAACTTCTGAAAATATGCCAGAACATTTCAGGTGAAAAAACCAGGCATCGCTTTCTTTTGTTTTTTTGTTATAATGTGTGTCTTTCTCTCCCTTTAAAATTGCTCCGGGCAGCCTAAGGGATGTTTCGGACACCCCAGCCTGCAGCGGGCAGGTCCCCCATGGCCCCATCCCTCAGTGGGGCGGGTGAGATACTTCCTGCTCCCCCTTCCCAGACAGGCCAGCGCGGCCTGAGAGAGGCAGTCTGGTTCAGCGAGTTCTCCTGCGGTCCGCTACCTTGCCTTAAATAAATGCCTAACAAAATAAACCAATAAATCTCAAGGAAGAAACCAGCCTGGGGGAACTACTAAAACCAGCCTGTGTCATGTTTTCCTTTTCTCCACGTTACCTATTCAAAAGGCTCTGGGAAAACAGAAAGGGAACTGCCTCCCTCCTCCAGTCTGGAAGGATGCCTCCTTCTTACTGTTTTGTAAAACACAGATATCCGTTCCTGTGAAAGGTGTCCCCATCTCAGCCACCCCCTCTTGCCACCCTGGGCGTCATTCTGCCATTGCACGTGCCACGATGGTCCATCTTCTCTAACAGGCACAGAAGAAGGACCTCGGGTGCAGATGTTCCCTCTGACGCACTGGGAAGGCTCATCATCTGCATTCAGCCGGTGCTCAATGTGCTTGTTAAACTCCTGCATTGAAGTGTTTGTTTCGAGGGCAAGATGATGCAGTTAGCATTGAATTACAGCACCAAAAAATTTGAATTATGATTATTTAAATGACCACAACCAAAAATGTAATCACTCTTTTGCTCCAGTGACCACCCCCAACGACCGCCATTCACGGGGAGCATGGTCTGCAACGGGGAGGTGTAGGAGGCCGTCCTCGGTCCCGTCTTGTTCAAGGTTTCAGCCGTGTAAATAAATCACAAGTCCGTGACCGCGCACAAGTGTCAGCAACGCAGTGAATATTGGAATTGGAACGCGCAAGTATTTCACCAGGCTGCAACGATGTAAACAATTAAGAAACATAAAGCGTGGCAAGAAATGATACAAAGTTCTTCTCTGAGTCTCACACCCCACTACTGAATGTTGCTATTCAAAGACCAGAATAATAACAGTTTTCTCCAGATGGTTGAGAATGCAGGGAAATAGAGTTACACCAGCTCTGTGGGCTTCAGAACACAGGCGGTGGGAGATTTTACCGGGAAGCAGATGACACTGGGGGCTCCGGGGAACGGCATCCACCGTGGAAATGCGAGTTCCCCATCTTTTGAGGGAAAAACCACTCTTTTGGGATCAACCCCCAGTAGGTTGCCAGGCTGTTAGGAAATGTGAGACGTTTTTATCGGTTCTCTGTTCTTTGGTCCTTACAAGCAGTTGATGCGGTAGATTTTTATCTATATTTACGTCTAATGGTTATTTACATATAATCCACCACGCGAGTCATAAAATTTACTAAAAATTGGTGTTCTTGAGTTCGTGAAGACTGAAGTTGTGTGTTTACAATAAATCCTGCCTGGAAAAAAGGCTCCTTTAACATGCAGTGTGGGAGAGAAATGCTTGTTAGGATACATCTTCAATGGTATTTTGAGTTAGCGATGGTTTTAAGTATAAATTTCTGTTAATTTAACTTTAACATTTTCAATCGTCTCCTTATACACCCACAGGGCGTGCAGGGTACAGCAATGCATATTTGCGTCAGCAATACGTAGGCTTATAATGGGTACAGCAATGCATATTTGCATCAACAATACGTAGGTTTATAATTTGCTGTACCTCGGTTTGGAAAAGTACATACATTACAGTTGGAAAATGAGTCATCCATGCAGTTTTGGATAAAGTGCTTTAGCACATGAGGCCCTCGAATGTGCTTGTATTGAAAACCTTCTCTCTTTTCCACCTGAGCTGTTTTGCTACAGACAAGCAGAAGTGGGTTAGGCAGCTCAGGGTATCTTCCGCCCTTGGCGGTGGGGAAGTGCGGGGCGGGATGGACGTGGCAGGGTGACCTCGAGTCTGCCATCCCCTACGGCTGCGTCTTATGTACACTCAGCCTCACCCGAACCAAACTGCCCCGCTGCCTGTGACGTCCTGCCCAATCCTGTTTCCCTTCCTTGGCTGGATTTACCCCATGCATGTAAAACCCACTCTGTCCTGACCAGGACGGGTTTGGTCCTGATGGCCCCCCAGGGCACCCCTGCTAAACCGTCTCTGACACTGTCGTCCCCCTGGAATGTCCTCGGCCTCTTCCTGTTCCTTGTCTCCTCCGAGGGTCAGTGTCGTCGTCTCTCCGGACGAGAGGTGCCCCGAGCACAAGCAGGTATGCGCTTTGTCTCCTCTCCCAGAAGCACCTGATGGCGCCATGTGGAGAGCAGGCTGCTTAGGAACGAACACATTGTCAATTAAGACGGCAGCCATCTAACCGATCAATTTATCATATTAATAACAAGGTGATTTCGGGATGCTTGAGCCAGTCTGCTCTAGGGGTTTTCATTGTTCGAGGCTTCTCAATAAGCCCTGAATTGTCCTCACACAAGAACGTAAACGTGTGGTAGTGACGTGCAACAGCACCAGTGAAATCTGGAGTAGCTAATGGTTTCCAAAACTGCGCTTTTTCAAGACAAATTCTGAGATCAGAATACCATCACATGAAATAAGAAACAAAGAGACTAAAGTCACACAGTGAGGCTGGGACTACATTTGTATCTGGAAACTGTGCTTTCCCAATCAAGGAAAGACCATAACTCGACACCCTGGTGGCGTTAACGGCATTTTCTAGCAGAGGCCAGTGGAGCGGCATTTCTCTGGGTCTGTTTTCCTGTCGAAGCATCCAGATTGCACCCAGCCCGGAGTTCCCGCCTCTAACAGAAACGACTCCTCTGGCGTCTGCCGTCAGCACTTCCTGCAGGCACCGTAGCGCGAATCGGGGCAGCCCGAGCGGGAGGGCGTCACTGCAGTGGAGAGAACACAGCTCATGGTCAGGGGACCCCGTCAGGCCAGGGGACCACTCGGGCCAAGGCACCCCGACTTTCTCATCTACAAATAACAAAATTGTTATTCCAGATTTCATATCCAGTAATCCAAGGAGGTATAAATGGTGTCTCAGGTGGGCACAGAGGGCCATCTCCTCCCATCTCAGCACGTTCTCAGCGCAGCTTCGCCACATGCATGGCCGTCCTGGCACGGCGGAAGGGAGAGGCAACCAAGTTCTGGGCCAGAAGACGGTGGACACCTCTGTCCTTGGGCAGGAACAGGCCGCGGTGCTGCTGTGTGGCGGGGGCAGTCTCCTGACCCTGGGTAGACCTGCAGATGTCTCCAGCGCCATCAGCTGTTTGCTACCTTTCTGCCTGCAGAGCACCTGGAGAGAGCATCTACGGTGGAAGACATCGGCAGAATAACACTGTCCCCACGAGACAATCCTATGACGGCGACCACACCAGGACTCACGGGTGTGGCTGAGCAAGACAAAGTCACACACGTGCCAACACCAGGGAGCAGGGGTGTTTCCCAAGGAGAGAGGCCGCCCTCGTCCGAGGCCTGGGGTGGGGACCCAGGGTGTGGAATGGCTTTCCCAGGGCCCCTCCAACCCGGGCCTCCAGGGACTCTCCCACCCGGGCCTCCTCTCCATGGAGTCAGCCCAAATCGGCAACTGGATCCGACCGCATTTTAAATCTGCTAGTATTTTCCTTTTTCTTTTTTGCTCCACAAATATTTAAATGTTCAAGCGATAATATTAATTTAGGGGGAAAAACAGAAAAAGGACAGGTTTGATCCTGCCAGCCTTGCATGGGTGACATACTAAAAACACGTTGGCTAGAAAGTGGCTATGATAAATAGCTGGCGTGGAAGCCGGCGCATTAGCGCGCTCCGCTTTTGATACCACTGTAATTACGGGAAGAAAGCTCCGGTCCCTGCGGTGGGGAGCATTTAAAATTACAGCTGAGGTGGTAAATTACTGGTCCTCAATGTCCCCGTCAGACAGATTGCTTTCATCTTGGGGAGAGGGACACGGCGCCGTGTC